>CAJNAR010000023.1:0-236457 GCA_905220665.1 Albugo candida
AAACCCTAAACCCTAAACCCTAAACCCTAAACCTAAACCTAAAACCCTAAACCCTAAACCCTAAACCCTAAACCCTAAACCCTAAACCCTAAACCCTAAACCCTAAACCCTAAACCCTAAACCCTAAACCCTAAACCCTAAACCCTAAACCCTAAACCCTAAACCCTAAACACTAAACCCTAAACACTAAACCCTAAACACTAAACCCTAAACACTAAACCCTAAACACTAAACCCTAAACACTAAACACTAAACACTAAACACTAAACACTAAACACTAAACACTAAACACTAAACACTAAACACTAAACACTAAACACTAAACACTAAACACTAAACACTAAACACTAAACACTAAACACTAAACACTAAACACTAAACACTAAACCCTAAACACTAAACCCTAAACCCTAAACCCTAAACACTAAACCCTAAACACTAAACCCTAAACACTAAACCCTAAACACTAAACCCTAAACACTAAACCCTAAACACTAAACCCTAAACACTAAACCCTAAACCCTAAACACTAAACACTAAACACTAAACACTAAACACTAAACACTAAACACTAAACACTAAACACTAAACACTAAACACTAAACACTAAACACTAAACACTAAACACTAAACACTAAACACTAAACACTAAACACTAAACACTAAACACTAAACACTAAACACTAAACACTAAACACTAAACACTAAACACTAAACACTAAACACTAAACACTAAACACTAAACACTAAACACTAAACACTAAACACTAAACACTAAACACTAAACACTAAACACTAAACACTAAACACTAAACACTAAACACTAAACACTAAACACTAAACACTAAACACTAAACACTAAACACTAAACACTAAACACTAAACACTAAACACTAAACACTAAACACTAAACACTAAACACTAAACACTAAACACTAAACACTAAACACTAAACACTAAACACTAAACACTAAACACTAAACACTAAACACTAAACACTAAACGGCCAAGACCGGAGTCAGAATCTGAGTCGAAGTCTAATTACATTCAGCCAAACGTCGGTGGGGGACGACTTAACTTACACCGTTAGAACCTACTGAAGAAGCATAATCAGTGCAAGTAACCTCTTGAAATAAGAGTTACTTTAAGCTACATAGAGCTTGTTTGTGAATCTTTTAACTCTTGAATTCTTTCCATAAAGTGAATGCACATTTCTTAGTTCTGTTACAGATTTGTCCCGACGCCACCAAGTCTATAATCAGCACATTTTTCGCACTACTTGAGGATCATGTTTATGTATTCTTCTGTTTTCTCGATCCGCTGCGGGAAGTCATTCGAGAAAAAAGGTGATGTCGCCGGCTCTAACAAAAAGATCCTTCATCAAAGCACTATATACTCTTCAAATTGTAACGAATAGCCGTATGCTAACTGTGCCCTAAGCTAAATATTCTAACTTTGGTTTGTCTGAAGACCGCTGGCGACTATCGACACACCTTCCCTTGTCTAAGACGCCACTCAAGTACTACTGTCGCTGCTAACGAAGATGAGATTATTCATTAGAGCGGAGTATTGACTGCATCGAGTAACTTTATGATTGATGGACAACATGCTTTCACGGTTTTAAAGACAGAGATCTCATTGTACGCCATAACCCAGTCTCAGAAAAGGCAGCAGTACCGTTTCATATTGTCTAGTAAATTCTGAAACTCCGTGGCAGGACAATGTCACCAACAAAAAATGCCCAAACACCTTCGCTCTAATTTAGTACTTATCCAACAAAAATAAAACTGCAAGACAGATGACCCGTACTCTTGGAACATGTGTTTTGCATTCTTTTTATCGGCCTAGTAACAATTGATTGTATCATTTTGCCAGCACTACAGTTGTGCTATTTCCTTTCGTGAGTTCAAAAAGCCTCACCGCATTATTGAATTCAGTAGAAGTTATTATAGTGGTGTTTTTTTCACTTTTTGAAATTCGATCGGCACATGGGACACAATTACAATCTTAAGTGATGTCGTTCTGAAAGCATATGTTTTCATAGAGCAGAATGTCAACTAATTGATCTGCTTGATCCTTATTCTCTAAAAATGTTGAGCAAAGATATCCGTAAACCTTTGCTCTTAGTGGGCTTTTATCTGTACAAGAACACATGCGGTATGATAACGACTAGATTTTTCTCTCTACATTCCCTCAAAGTGCCGTACGCTCCGTAGGGTGCACGGTTCCATATAACATGATTCCATCAAAACATGATACGCTGATAACATGCACCCACCCTACCCCCAAATCCTTCGAAAATAGCACCTGTTAACAAGTATTAAATTCATGTTCGCCATGATGGCCTGCTGGCTATGCTAATTGCAGAAATAACAAGGGATATGACTTCTCGTAAGAAAATTGGCCACTAGTGTACCATGCGAGTTTTGAGTGTATGCTCACCCTTGTCGATGGTTGTTGTTCCAACGTTCCCAAATAGCAATACAGCACCTTCGGAAATGGGCCCACTCGTTTCGTCTGATCAGCCTAGATATTTCGCTTCTCGTCTGCTTTTTGTGTGTCCAATAAGAACATTTTGAATCGTAAGAATACGAAGGACGTTGACGTACAAAATAGACCAAATTACAAAAAGGATCCATTTGAAGGTGTCTATATTACTAGAAGTCGACGAATTGACTTTTTCAATTGCCTAGCTATCTTAAAAAGAATTCAATCACAGGTTGTCCTTTCACATTCACGGTATATCGTAGTGCTCTCTAGATAGCCTTTATACCATTCTATTGTGTTGTCAGGGGAGTATCCCGCCTTTCAATTCATATCGCATGGTGTGCAAAAAGCAAATATATGAAGGATTTGTGTGTTTCGAGGATTATCTTGAGAGTACCTTGCTCATTCGTCAACTCAATTAAACGAAGGAGGTTTTCTATTCTTGAAAAACACGTTTTGCAAGGGTACGCTTAAGAAAGCGATGTTTGGGTCTGGGTATTTTATTCGTTAACTCTTAAATAGTGGGTCTCGCTTTGGATGCCCCACGCACAAGGTCGATGTCGATGTTAGGTTTTCTGATGTGGAACTAAGAATACGCCTAATAATATCATTTTAAGGATTAAAACGGAAAGTCGAGATGCTGGTTAATCTTACGTCAGAAATTGTGACAGCATCGGATAGATAATTTCTCTCAACGCTTACAAGCCGTAACATATACCCGACTGCGTTCAGTCTATGGTGATCGATGGAACAACTCAGACTGATCCCATCGATTGGGTTTTCTATTCATTCACGAATCGGCATAAGACCGGTGAATTATTATAGTATTTGGTCTGCTTATTTGGGTAGGTCAGCTGCGGTTGAGCCTGACTGTGTCGCAAAATGATGGGTGTGCCGATTGAGATTTAGTGTGATAGATACGAGGCAGTATACGTTCATATACCGTCATATAGAGAATAGTTTCACGTGCTTTTAGTGGTACATTGATAACTGCTGAGCGTGCTGGCAAAAGATCAAAGACGGAACGTGTTTCAACTAACAAGTGAGTTGAAGCCATTATGGGGAACGATTTAAACGTTCGTTTGTAGCAAATGGGTGGGTTTGTGCGTATGCGCATCCGATACAAGAAACGAAACCATGATTAATGTATTCAAACGCAAAAATTCGACATCTCAATGAGGTTGTGCGGCCTTGTCTACCGTTCTGCGAAAGAATTTCCGAGTACAAGACTCTCGTTCAGAAATATATATCTAACTTCTTTCTTATCGGAAGTTATGTACTGAAGTCGTCGGTAGCACATATCCCAGTATTCGTCATTCTCGCATACGACCTTGTCTCTGTTGCTCTGAAGACTTGACGGAAAGAATCCTGAACATAAATCAGATCTCCACATTAGCGTGTCTACTCAATTACTGTATTACTCAAACGCTGTACTTATTGCATCAACTTTCATCGTATAAATTATTTACAGCACAAACCGCAGTATATGGGACGAAAAGGATTCCCATCTTTACCCTTTTTAACTGTACTTTTTTTTAGGTTCACAATCAACTAAATATACATCTGTGTCACGGCAATCACGTGCACATTGACATGAACAAGTCGGATCTTTTACTATTATTTTTTGCATGTTGGGGAAAGACTGTGTATGACATTGTCGATCTTCATAGATATACTACGTCAGAAGAAGAATTGAAAAGGAAGAATGGGAAGGATCGTCTCAGAATTATTTCTTTTTGGTCTTGAAAACATCCTGAGAACTGAGGAAGTGTTCGATGAGACTAATGCTAAGTAGTCGAACGAAGTGGAGGTCTAGAAGTAAAGATTGTGAAAAACTTATGGAACACAAGTTGTGAAATTCAAGGACAACGGATGGATTGTCACGAAGGGAGGATCCCGTCCCTTAAGTCTTACTGCTCGATGTAGGGTAACGCTATTTTAAATTTTCTTGAATAAATCGACAAGTCTGGCTAATCCCTATGTTAGCGTTTGGCGCTTTATGGAGCAGTAAAGCTGGGTGGTATTATATTGTACACGAAGGGATCATTTAGCCAGGACAATCGACTCTCGAGAGAGAATGAGTTTGGATGGAATCTGAAAAGTAAAAGCAAACTTTGCTGAAACAACTGGCGTACTCAAAGTGCTGTTCTACGTCTCGTATTGATACAGTAGCCAGCTCTGAGAAGTCGAATGAAGCATTCAACATGTAACAAAAGTATTGACGATATCTGTCCATACCAAGTCATCCAAACGAGAAGAACGTAAAGAATGGACAATGATTGGATGCATACGATTAGAGATTCGAAACAAGGAAATATAGACATGATATTTCTGGAAGAGTTTTTTTATTCCTGATAGTACAACGGATCAAAAAGTTCCCGTTTTTCCGTATGAGAATTTCATATTCGTAATGATTGCCTTAGTCTTCTTGAATGCAAGACATAAGTTTGTGTGACTGTCGAAAGCGAAGTATAGAGCGTACTTGGTAGTATAACAATCGTATAGGCGGGATACTATTTTGGATATGATATCAATACCATCCGCTGGAATCAGCTTCGTTTTCATAAGAAATGGACCATCACCACGTCATACAAATCCACGTTGATCCGATCGATCCAATCCTTCCACGCATTGCATATCAGCGCCACAACCTTCATGCAGCCAAGAACCATAATGAAGCTTAAAATCCTCGGTATAAATGCTGCAACCGTCCCTTGAATCATATTTTACCAATTTGTGTCGACGGTAAAGTATTGGCACATGACAGTAGTTTTTGACTCGGATGGGACGATGACGTATGAATTGTCATCGAACAGATTCATCGAAAGGCCATTGTCACACTAGGAGTTTCGGTCTGCCGTTAGCGTAATTTGAATAGGTGAAATCGATCATTGATTATGCTCAGGTCAGTTGAACGCGTGACAATGGCAGATGTGGTGCGCATTAGCAAAAATATGAGAAAAATGACATGATTGCATCGGCTGTACATTGCTGTAGTTTTTTTTGGTCTTGTCGGAAAATTGGAGAATGAGTTGACATTATGTGAGCATAGTGGGTGGTGGCTGAACAAACAAAAGTTTGCAATATTTCAGCCGGTGGTTTAGCGAATTTAAATTGGTGACTCATACCGGCATGAATACAAGACACATTTTCTGTGAAGCGAAGCACTCGGTATGGAACATGCTTGCCCAAGCATTGCTCTGAGATAGTTCACTTATTGCTAATAATTTGGGTGTGATGATGTGATGAATAAAGACATCATTTTTGAGATACTGAAAACCGATAATATTCGGTACAAAACGAAAAGTGTTGGGAGCTGATATCTCCTTCTTCTTTAGGGTGTTAGTTCACAATTGGGCTGGTGATAGTCTGTCACTTGTGTTGGTAATGATTGCGTAATTTAAGCTGGTACTGGTATCTCACTCGAGCTCGTAATTTGTTGCACTATACACAATCAGGCTTTTCATGCCAAGGTACACAGAACTAGGATGTGTTCTTTTCCTTTTATTGGGCACAAGCTTCGTTCGATACGGACTGATATTGCACGCACATAATTTTGGCTGACATCCGCTTTGCTCCTTTTTTCCGTATCATACCGGAAGAAAAGCATAAGACAAGAGAGTGACCAAGTGTAATTTTGTTCACTAATGCCTTACACCAACTATCGCTTCGTACTTGCTTACATGGTATATTGAACGTATGATTCTTATCAAAGACACCTGAGCACGACTGATTCCAAAGTATGTGAATGCTGCGTGTATGGGGAGCTGCTAACGGGTACGGTGTACACCGCATGTACCAAGTAAAAAAAGCTTTGAAGAAGACAACAGCATGTTTTTCTAAAGAGAGCTGGTGAACGAATGCGTGTGGACACTTTATTCAGAAACGAAAATCAGATTTCACATGGATGATTCTATTTATGAAGTTACGACACGTTACTAAGTTCAGGTGGCTGGTTGACACTTTCCAGATGTAGAGTACAATACTTCGAAGGCTGTGACGACTTCTGTCATCTCCTTACATGTGCCATCCGACTGGAAAGTGAAAAACTTGTTCCCTTCAGAGCACTTACTACAATCTTGAATTCCCTTCCGTTTTGATTCTGAACTCTGCGTCGATTCGAATTTGATGTTCAAAAGGTTATCCCCATACTGGCAAGTACGACCACCGAAAGGAGAAGCAGCCACACACTGACTCATGCCACAACACCACGATGCAGTTGAACATGCCTGAAATGCGCATTCCTCAGCCCTTGGTGTAAAAATGGTAGTATCGTAGCCCATCATGAAATTTACATTCTCTGTCTCATTTATGTGTATAAACTTGCATTGTCGCAACCCATCGCTTGCGGGGAGTATGATGAATGCATTAGCACCGAGCACATTCGACGCAATGACATTTTCGCAAAGTCCAGAGGTTCCTTCCAAGAACGTTATAATATGGGTGAAGCCTGAGTGTGGTTCTTGTCCCCAATGAGTTTCGAATGTGGCCAATGCGTTCGATAGAAGCGTGTGGAGAAGGATGAGTTGAAAAGATGAGACCTTCATGCCGTCGTTATTGTTGGTTTCGTGAGAATGAGAATATGATGCTTGACAATAGTACGTGGCTGGTAGCCAAACATACGCTTCGGAAATTTAAAGATACTGGTATAGTCCATTAAATTTGTGACTCACAAACGTAATGTTAGAAGAGACGGTGTGCAAGCATTCACGTGGCATGAGCGTGCTCGCTTGAATATTACAAATGCTCTATATAGAAGCACGATCGATAATAATGCCATCTTTGAAATGCTTAGAGATAAGAGAGGGTAAAATGAGAAGAAACGGTAGTATTGAAAATGTTGAAGATACGTTCTCTTGTAGACTTTGGAAATACACCTTGAGTTAGTAAGGGTTACCGTATCGCGTTGGTAACAATACGCTTGGGCACGATCTTGGCTAGTAATCATTTGCACCGTATACAATGTGGCATTTCCTGTCAAGTAATTGAATTAACATGTGATTTTGCTGTTCTTATTATGGAATTCGATAAATAGTAATAATAAGTACAATCATGCAAATAGATTCTGGCTCTTTCACGCGGTGTGCTTCGTCATAGGAGAAGAGACGTGGGAGAGAAGTAATATAAATGTCGAAGGGAGCCACATTTTGCAAGTGGTTTATCCGTAAAACAAGTGAAACAAGGATGAAAATATGCAATGAAGCTTGAAAGATGTTACCATTTTTTGAACGATGAAAAGGCTCTCGCTATGTAAATATCGTCAGAATCTGATTACGCTGGTAGAATCAAATGTGAGGTAAGATAGCTGTGTGTGTCTACTTGGTTGTATTCATTAGTTCAAGAATTTCGTCAAATGTCGAAGAAGAAAGCGGCGCTCTAAATGCCCAAAGCGGGAGCATTGGAGATTTTGTCTGTTATGTTTGAACTAGTGCTACCCAATTCATAAGAAAACCATCCGATGAGCTCATTTAGATTATTCCCTTAACTAATGATGCAATTTCCAATACGAAAAGCGGGAATCGATATTAAGAAGGAAAGCTTATTGCGCTGATTGACATTGATACGTTATCTTTCCAGTACAAGCATAACACAACCGATTCATAGAGATCTGATGAAATGCGCATTAGAATTGTTCGGACCTACTCAACCGTAACAATATGAAAATTATTCATAAAGACGAATGGTTAGGATGACAACAAATCCTCAAGCTATAACGAATACTCACACGGAAATTGCGAATTATCCTCTCTACCAAACACTGTTTTATTGATCGAAATATCGCTTCCGATCAAGCATGCATCATTTCTGCATCAACGGTTTACTCAGCTATTGCTTTCGCGACAAAGGCAAATGAGTTATTCATTGGATAATACGGCTTACCTATAAACTGATCTTTTGACTGTCAGCATTCTCCAGCATTTTGATCCCCTCGTCTTTCGTAGAGTGTCTAATCTACCTACTCGTCCTTTTCTCCTTCAAGGAAGTCGAAGCAGCACTGTTGTATTTTGTTTATTCATTATTCTCTACAGTACGTAAGCCCATGGTGTCGATGTTTTGGTAAAATAGCAATTAATATCGCCCACAACTGGTCTTAAATTTGTAAAAAAGGAGTTTTATCTTTACCGGGATGTTGTCGCTCTTTATCTTGAGCTCAAGTTCCAACTTCACCACAGCTGCCTACGATTCCTTCAAAAACATCGCTTTCGCATCTTTGATATCAATTGTGTGTATGATTGTCAGGCAGTGGAAAGAGCTAATAATTTTTAGGAATGCCCCAGCGCAAACAGTGTTTGCGATACAATACTAGACCCCTTTGGCGCTACTTCCAGACACCTATACAATGGTCCGCTGTGGTGTTTTGACATTTCTGAAGTTTCGTCACCGAAGTTTAAAAAATGTGAGGCACACGCAACCTTTTACGGGTTTTTAACGTGGCTCGCTGCGTTGTACTCAAGGCATTTTGGACAGAACAAAACAACAACATCTTTAGGACCAACTCTGCCAGCAGCACTTATGACAAAAAACACCGGAGTCTTAGTCACTCGACAAGCGACTTATCAGATCATACCTCACATTCACCTTGTTGGACAAATTAATTCATTACCTCCGCGGCTCACAGATTTGGGCAACAGATACCGATATGAATCAATCTTCTTGCTTCAACATCCCACCCATACAAGCTCTTATCAGACAACTCCTCAAACTTGCCGTGCTAAGCTAATGCTCCCATTTGTTTGAGACCGTCCTTTGCAAGCTGAACGGACTCGTAGGCTCATTTACATGTAATGGTCGTTTACATATGTAAATAGTGTAATGAAAGCTTTGGCAAATGAGAACCGATAAATCATAAACAGAAAGTAAGAATCGTGGAATTATTTATTGCTTTTATGAATATTCTTTCTATCTAAAAGTTACCACAAGAACATCTCTACTTTGCTTGAAATTTCGCCGGTGAGAGCTTTATCAAGATATAATCCCCCAGTGAGCCTAAAAAATCTTGTCAGACTACCTTCCATCTTACTTCATGATGCTGATTCTTTCTTCACTTTTTTGGCTTTCTGTACTTCTACCTTCCGGATTGATCGAAACATACCGAATGTACTCAAATCTTCTATCGGATACCACAAATGAACGGTCGTTACCACATGAATCCAAGATCGCAGCGATTCAGAATTTTTTTCCTGGTTTCTGTGGATTTAGTCGGATGGAGTAGTCTGACATCAAAACAGCTCATTCGTGGAGAGCCAGTATATTAATGAAATACTCTAGAACAGTGCAGCGGATTCTTTTGTATCACACGTATGTAGTGACGCAAAAATGTGAAGGCTACTAGTGAACGCAGCACCAATCCATAGAATCAAAGAACTTCTTTTACATTATGCTAGGCAAGAAGAACTTTTCTTATGCCTTCTGGTATAACAACCTATATAGCAATTAGTAACAACAAACTCGCCGGGATGAACGTCTCATCCGCCCACACTCTTTGTTGACGTGAGGATTATACCTCCGATACAAGTTGAGACCAATGATCTTTGTAGTCTTTACTATTAATGTGATGTGCGTTGGACGTTAAGGAGTCTGTTTAATAAAGCGTTAAAAACGCTTCTCGTTGGGATTGATTGTCCGCGCATAGACGAAGTGCAGCAAAACTGGAGCATACAACGTGACACTGCGAGGACCGTGTAGCCTCTACCGAAAGTGGGGTCTTGTGTATACAATCATGTTCGATCTGTTGAAGCACGGACGGCGTATTGCTGCGATAATAATCCCAGCACCATTTTTGTCCGTAGATATCTAGAAGTTTGTGTTCGTGCAAACAGGTGTCCACAACTATAGAGAGAATGATAGACTGCCTGGAGACGATCGGAGCATCTAAATTTAGTTTTCTGACAAAGTGATCTGGTGCTCCGTATGAAGTTGCTGATAACTATAGCTAGGGTAATGCTACAGGCCGTTGGTATCGGTATCAAGGCTGTTCAAGTTCAATGGAGACTATTGCTGACTGAGTTGAGAGATGTGAGCCATGTTGGAGTTTTGATCTACTGCTTGCCCGTATCTGATTGTCTGGATGGTATATATGAATGGATAAAGTGGTTTCATATTTCTACAATCCGGTACTTCATGTCAACCATTCCATCGCAATGACGGTGCAGTCTGGTAGTAGAAATAGCATATTATGGGTCCGTACCCAGATCAGTCGGTTAAGCACTTGAGCGCACGGACCCCGTGCCGGATGTCTTTAGTTCCATTCCCGGCAGTATGGGCGGCGGTTCGAGCCCACCCAAGCAACAAGCTTGGAAAATATCTGCCTCCCCAGGTTTGAAGTCAGACTTAAGCGATATTCACACGGTCAGGGGCTCATGATAGGATAAGGAAGATAGTTAAAGAACCAGATAAACATTGTAATGAAATCCTTGACAAAGTAGAAGTAGCAAATTAGTTTCCGCTCCAGCTTAGTTGGTTGAACACGCGGACCCCCTGCCAGAGGTCAATAGTTCGATCCCTGGCAGTATGGGTAACGGTGTGAGCCCAACAAGCAAAAAGGTTGGAAAATATCTGCCTCCTCAGGTTTGAAGTCAGACTTAAGTGATATTAACACGGTCGAAGGCTCCTGATACGATAAGGAAGGTAGCTAGAGAACCAGATAAACAGTGTAACGAAATCCTTGACAAAGGAAGAGTGTTATATTGCGTGAGAGGGAGGAGAGGATCACTAGTAAGTCGTAATTTCATGTAGCTAATCATCACGACAGGTACGTAGATCCAGAAAAGGCTACCTCAAAAGCTTCATCTTCAGGTAGTGTGGTAGTCCTTACTGATGAATATATATCATTTCGGGTCTCAAAGTCGAAAAAACAAAACAATGCGCTCGTTCTTAGTGAGGTTAGTATTGTCGACGTAGTGTCTAGAAGAGGTCTAATTGGGAATTTGGGCTGAGCGCAGTTTGTCAAAATGTATCCTTCATGTTCGAATAGAGTTGAGTGTCAGGGTACGAATCGCTAAACTGGAAGCTCAGTACCGTGACATTGGAGGAGCTCAAACTTGATGATATGGGCCTGGGACAAGGGATGATTTTTGAAGAGCTGCCTACGGGTTGTTCTATTGTAAACTAAGATTTTCTTCTGCTGTACGCATGCAAAAGTCCGGGTAGAGGATCGATGTTGCCAATCACCATTATTTTGGGTGGTAAGGAAGGACTAGCTATAGACCGTCGGCGCATGTTGACACATTGTACCGGAAAGAAGATGCCGCGCAGATTTCAGTCATGGCTAAAGAATAAAGTCTCTTACAGGCGATCCCGTGTAAATAGCTCCTTTTAAGCTTGAAAACTTCTTCGCTATATGGTAAAGATGATATTTCAGCGATTCAGTGAAGAACAAGAGAACTATCATAATAACCCACGTCGTAGAATTATATATGGCCGTGTTGGACTTAGAGCTTTCGACACATTAATAAACGTTGGTAGCCGTTCTGATGCAACTGGAGGTGTAGAAAGATTGTGAGAAACAGACAGATGTAGAGGATTTCGTAAATCTGCCTACCAGGAACGATGGCATCGCTCAAAAAAATTTATGTTACATCGTAGGTGTCATATATTGTACTCACTTCAAACCGTATTGAAGAGCTCGGAACACCCTCACCTAGAACGCAATCCGGTATATGATATCTATTGGAAAGAATATTTGTTGGTAGCTGACTCCACTCATCTTCATGTTAACCGTCATGAAGCCAGGAAGTATCGTGGGAGCACCCCTGGTAGCAAGTCATTCCGATTCGTTGGCATGACAGGTGTTTGCGGGAAGACATACATGATCAATGTATTACAGAGGAGCGTAATATGAACA
The DNA here is from genome assembly GCA_905220665.1 of Albugo candida. Taxonomy (NCBI): domain Eukaryota; phylum Oomycota; class Peronosporomycetes; order Albuginales; family Albuginaceae; genus Albugo; species Albugo candida. The sequence continues at coordinate 12,332 of CAJNAR010000023.1, forward strand.
GCATGGGAAAATGAGAACTTAGATGATAGGTTGTACTTGTGGTCGAGATATAATTAAAACAGTATTGAACCTGGTATGGAAGGAACGCAGACTAGTAGGGTGCATTTTAGTCACGCAATAGGTGGTTAGTACGGGCCAATCTTCAGGATAACAATTTCGATTGATTAACAGCTTTGCAATGTGCTCGTACAGCTTCCGGGTACGGGAAATAAACCCGCAAGAAGTTCTTAGACGATAATTCCAAATCTGGGTGTGAAGGTTTCTTGCGTTGCAGTGCCCTTGCGCGTTAAGTAATCTCTGGGATACAGGCTAATTATAAGGTGCTCTCACCCGCATTTGAGAAATTTCATCGTGGAGTCTGTAATGGGTCATACTTTCCGACGTGGATGAACGCGACGTTTGATTGAATGAGTTTGGCGAATAAATAGGCATAATTTTGGTGCACGCGGCGCCTTTATATCGCTTTCTTGGTGACATGGTGCTGTAACACGATTGACATATTTCTTTGATGAAAGGAAATCTACCTCAGGTATACACGTTGCGACAAATAGGGAGCCCATTTGTTGTAACTACAATTATGAAATAGTCCGCACATGATAAGGGTTGGGAATGTCTGGAGTAGAACTCCTTTACAGAGCGTATCCAGTGGATCAAGAGTACGGAAGGATAAGAATGCTGCTTGAACCAGCACAGATATTTGTGATTCCTTGTTGCCCTAGTTGGACTCGTGAGACACTTGAGAGAACGATCAAGCATTCTGGTGATGTTACATTTTGATGGATTCAAATACTGATGGATTAGACATAAAACAGGCATATCCAGCTGATTACCAAAAGACCAAAGTAATTGCTGGTATAATATAGGATCACCTCCACCAGAAGGATCATAAAAAGAAGTATTTAGATTTCTATCTGTTAATAGCATAGTAATTGCTCCTGCTAAAACTGGTTAAGTTAATAATAATAGAAAGGGAGTCGCTATGGCCACAGACATTAATCCTAAGGCCACAGTCAAAACTACTACGGCCACAGACAATTGATCTAACCAATCACAGCTTACAAAATTATATCGTTGCTAAGTACGCCAGAACTGGCGAAGCAGCAAATGAAAATTATACCTTTCGCGCAGCCAACCCCACGTAGTGACATTTTTCAAGATATTAACCGGAAGATCTCATACTACACCCTTCGGAAAGTATTCGAACAGGTTAGTTTATAATATTCCTTTCTTCCTAGGTGTTTTTTCCAATCACTAAAGTCTCGCAATGACAGCTAGAAAAAGCTCCATGTGCAATGGCAGCCGGCGCGAAGACATACTTTTCTACTTATATTACTAAATACTCTTAATTCGGAAAATACAGTTTATATCAACAAACAATAAATGATTTTATAAACAAAAGGATTTTTTTTTCTCAACAGCAACAGCCACCTTTCCAACATCCTAATCTTTAGAGTCTCTAATAATGAACTACCATATACAGATATCAGGAAAAAACCGTACCAACGCTAGAACAATATAACAAAAACATGCGTAAGAAACAGAATGAGCTCGTGTGCAAAAGTATACAAGTGACCTGATTGGCTGGCGTAATTAGCAACAATTGAATTTTGTGAGCTGTGATTGGTTAGATCAACTGTCTGTGGCCGTAGTAGTTTTGTATGTGGCCATAGCGGCTCCCTAATAAAGAAAGCTGTAATAATAATTATACATACAAATAAAGAAGGCTATGAAAACTTAAACCTGAAAAAAAATGAAAAATATAAAAGTCTCAAAAATAGGGTATTGATATCCCGACAACTTTTTTTTTTATTACATTTTTTTTTTTCATTTTAAGTTACATCACGCCTAGTTAATTAATGCTCCCACAACTTTTTTGTAACAATAAATAATGGTTTCGATATCCCGACAACTTTTTTTTTAAATTGCACTCATTTTTAATTTAGATTACGCCATGCCTACTTAATTATTGTAACAATAAATAATAGTTTCGATATCCCGTCAACTTTTTCTTAAATTACATTTATTTTTAATTCAAATTACGCCATGCCTACTCAAATTATTACTCCCACAACTATTTGAAAAAATAATTAAGTTTACAGTTCTAACTAATAGAAGTCATTTACGTCTAAGGCTAATCTAGTAATATAGATCCCTTCAACTAAGCTAAACACTCATCATTAATACACGATTCATCGACAGTTTATTGGGCTATGATGCGTCGTAAAGATGCAAAAGTTATTTTAAAATAACGGCCGAAAATAAAATGCATCATGAAAAAATTGTGGGAAGGAAAGTATCTAATTTTTTACTTAAACTTGTCCTGAATATAAGCTTGTAAACGGAATTCCGCAAGACCGCTTGTTATGGTCGATTTTCCGCAATTGCTGCACCTGCATTTCCCTGTGTCCGATGCTCAAATGCTATGTGTCAAATGGAAATTGTCAGAAGTATTAGCCTATCACAGTTGTGTACTAGCCAATCACAAATAATTCTCGATTGAAGCTGTTGGAGCAACAATTTAGTGTGTGTATGGATGTAATCAGTTAGAAATGTAGAATTATTTATGCAATTCTGAAAAAAGAAAAAGTTATGAGAGTAATAATTTAACTAGGCATGTTATAATAAAAAAAAGTTGTCGGGATATCAATACCCTTTTTATTTTATTGTTTTCATTTCGTTGCACTTATTTAGGCCAATAAGAGGTAACGGTTTTCATAAATGTATGAAGGGTGGGGGCTGATTTACGATTCCCGTAATTTGTTTTTATTTCTTCTCTTATATTTGTTTAAACCAGTCAAAGGCCACAATCGCCCTTAATTTATGGAGGCTGAGTGCTGATTACAGAAAAGGTGAGTGCTGAATAAAGATTCCCTTAGGAAATTGTTATATTCACTCCTTTTTCACTCCCTAATACGTCACGTGACCAGAAAAGTTAAATTGACTTGCTTCCGATTAAATTCACTCGTCTACGTGATTACTCCTCAGTAAGAGAACCTTTTTCCCTCTCCGTAACTTACCTTCCACCAACTTTAACTATGCAGCGTGAGAATGGTACTGTAAAGAGAGCGCTCACTGTAGCAAGGCAGTCATGCCAGAACGGAGGCACATGGAAACAGACACCATACTTTCTGTTTCTCAATACAGCGGATGCAACCGACTTGTATTCGACATCAACATTGAAGGCCTTGCTCCCAGCGAACGATAATGGCATGTAAGGAGATGCTGCCATTCACGCAATAACAGAACACTGACGCGCAGCAAATGCCAGACCTCTGTGCATAGCTGACGCGATGAGCACTCCAGACATGCTATCTCTGCAAGAGGTCGAATATGGTAGCCGTGAAGAATTGCTTTCTGCAGCTCAGAAATGCGCTCTTGGGCATGGATACGCAATGACTGCCAAACGTTAGGCTACCGGAAAAATGCATTCTTGAAATGTGACCGTGGTGGTGCACACCTGTCCCAAGTATCAGAACGGAAGCTACAAAAAGCATCTCGGCGTATTCAATGCCCCTTTCTCCTCTCAGCGAATTATCTATGTGTGTCCCGTGACTGAAAAAGTAGTGGATATAACAATTCCCTAGATATAAATAAGAAGTGTACATAGTATAATAATGTGTGCCGCTTGACTTAAAAGGGAGTGAATATAACAGTTCCCTAAATATAAGTAAAAAATATACATAGTATAATAATGTGTACCACCTGACTTAAAAAGGGAGTGAATTTAACAAAACGGGAGTGAAGATAACAATTCCCTAAATAAAAAGTATACATAGTGTAGTTATATGTGCCACCTGATTCAAAAAGGGAGTGAATATAACAATTCCCTGAATTTACTGTATCGACGCACTGGTTTGAGATAATTGTAATGTACATTCATCATATGTGCGCGAACAACATCAGAAGGAACAAGCATCCGACCTGGAATCAGCACACTGTTCAAAGGAATGATGCCAGTGCAAATGTAGAAGTGTTATTTATTGTTATCTACATGCTACGACGGTTTCGTCTCTTCACAAGACATCCTCTTCGCCTGGTTTCTACACCGTTCAAGGATAGGAACAGCCGTTACTCCGAAGTGATCTGCCGACAGCAACGCTGTGACAGCGACTGTTGCTCTTCCAATATTCCTCCTCGGACGACGCGCTCCAACCTGCCCACCTGCCACAATCACACAAGATTGAACAATACCCGCAACTCCGTCACCCTGGGCGTCGACAGTGTTTTCGTCAACAGGTCCGCCTTCATGAGCTTTGACGCGATAAATTCAGGTTTCACTATCCCTTTTTTGGCATAATCGCAGATGAACTTCATGCGCACATCCACGTGTTTCGTACTTGACATGCTTCCTTCACACTTTAACTGCCTGGTTGAAGCTGGATTGTCCATCAGCATGCTCATTGATTCCTTCACAGCAAGACCAATCTCGTTTAGCATCTGTCGCAATCCCAACAGCTCCCTTCCGACGTGCGATGTCAAGGTAAATTCTGTCTCCATGGTGGACAGAGACACTCCAGTCTTCCTTTTGCATATCCACTGCACGATCACTTCATTCATCGCAAGTACCCCACCAGTTATTGCCTTGCGATTGGTTTTGTTTGCTGCGAAGTCTGAGTCGCTCCAGCTTGTCAACGTGATACCACAATCTTGTGGGTCAATAATCGTGTAAATCTTCATGTCTTTTGTTGCTTTCAAGTATCGAGAACCGCACTTCACCAGCTTCCAATCACTGACGGTAGGCTGGGGAGTACGTCTCGTCGCCTTGTGAACCGTGAAGCTGATGTAAGGCAGGTCTCGAGCATCGGGCAATCCAGAGAAGGCTAACGACCAGGGACTGAAAATCTCGTATAGTTAGCTCGCCATTTTTACCCCGTTTTGCCAAAAATACATCGATTCCGTTTCAAGGTCGTTACTCTCTTCACCGATAGGCACTTTCACACCATTTGCTTCCATTAGCCCATTTTGAACCAGCGTCTCTTCGATAGCCTCGGTTTGGTCAATAGTGTACGTATTCTTCTCTTTCAAGGCCAAACTCATGCCCAAGAATCCCTTAACTTCACCCAAGTCCTTGAAAGACAGAACGCTCATGGATTAGAAGAACTATTCCACCTTGGTTTGGATAGATGCTGTTACCAACAAATCGTCCACATACACCTCGACAATGGTTCGCTCTCCTCAATCCCAATTAAAATACAGGAACGCGCCTGACAAGCAGGGAATGAACCCATTTTCTTTCAGTTTCGAGTTTAATGGTTGCTCCAAAGGTGACCCGCTTTTTAACCCCTAAAGAGACTTCTTTAGCCGTTCTCGACATCTAAGATGGCCATCCCACTGTCAACGTTGGCGACGACCCTGTGATTCCCTATGTAGGATATCATGAACCCTTTGGCCTCCATAATGCCATAGGAAATAATATTCCTTTCAAGATTTTCGGCATACTGGACGTCCAAAAGCCGCACTTTTGTGACCTTTCCGTTCACTGTGGTTGTGATTGTGACACTTCCTTTCTTCTTGATGCACAGGCGTCCTCCGTAGCTGTGACACACTCACCTTGAAAGTCCTCTGGATCCTCGAGCATTATTTTATCGTTCACCAAGTGACGGATCGAGCCGCTCTCCACAATCCAGTTTAGTTGATCAGCGCTGCTGTCGTCCGCTCCACGCAAAAAATTCACACCATCGCGTGTTCTTTTGTCGGCCTTATTCGTGGGACACGTCGCCTGTATGTGTCCCGGCTTTCCGCAACTGTGACACTTTCACAGCTTTTTGCGCACGTTTCGCACGTTGTTCACGAAGTCTTTGTCAATGTGCTTTCCATGCAACTCGATCTCCGTCGACTGCGCGAAGTGCGCCAATTCCTCTGCTTGACGCAAGTAATCAATCATTGTCAAGTTCAAGCGCACCAGCATTGAACTCATATTGATGAGTCGGCATAATGTACAATGTTGTCCTGTACCAAGCTGTCTGCCCCACGACATGCCTAGCTTACTGCGACCAGGTACAAATGGTGGTCGTCCCAGCTGCACTTGGGACTCTTGCGGTCGTAAATGGTTTCATGCTCTGTGCTGGAAAGATCTTCGTCGCGAACGTATGAAGGAGCGTTTGAATGGCGTGCTCCAATGTCGGCTCCTCTTGCCACCAACCTTTAACTTGGCGACAATAGTAATTCTCAGCCATTCCGGTGAGATTATGCCTAAGTACGTCTATCTTGACATCTTCTGTCCACGCAAATCCACTTGTTTTTTTCAGAGAAAGAGACTTTCCGTACAAAAGTTTTTCCCAGGACAGGAAACCACTTCCTAGACCCTGGTAAAGCTCCTTCCCATCAAAGTGACGACCATTCAGCTTAAGCTGTCTTGCGTCAGGCGCTCTCGCATGCGACGGGACGTTCTGCGGTACCGGCCGCTGCTGCTACACTGGAGGTGGCATATAGTGCTGTGGCAACCCAGCTGCGGAGCCTGTGCCTTCTCAACAATTTTAGCCACCCTTGCATACCCAGGTTGATTCAACCCAAAGTATGTTCTTGGAGACAAGTTTGGTGACCGAGCCATCGGCGGTGCCACATCGAGAGCACCTCGATTCACAGGCTGTCCCTGGCCGATCACCAAGCCGAACACGCTGGACTCCCTCACCAGTAACTGGTTCTTGGCCTCTTGTGACGCCTGTAGCTTGACGATTTGCTCCGCTAGTCCCGATAGGAGGTCCACCAGCCTGTCATCAGTGTTCCGTGGCATCGCCTCTGCCTTGATTTCTAAGTCATCACTTTGTGGACTATCGGCCCTTTCGCGACCAGAAACTGTCTTAGGACCCGCGGTTGGCTCCATCGCGTGGGAGGCATTATCCATTGGTCTCCTAAACAGTTCAAAGTAATGATGCCAGTGCAAATGTAAAAGTGTTATTTATTGTTATCTACATGCTACGACGGTTTCGTCTCTTCACAAGACATCATCTTCGCCTGGGTTTTTTACACCGTCCAAGGATAGAAACAGCCGTGACTCTGAAGTGGTCGGTCGACAGCAACGCTTTGACAGCGAACGTTGTTCTTCCAATACACACGAACTGAAAAAAGCGCTTAACGTTACGAAAATTCTATTTTAAAACTTCTGCAGCTCAAAACACGCGAATAGATTTGTGGCAGCGAACTCGACTTCGCATATTCGGAATAGATTTCGAAAAAAAAATCGATAGATATATTGATTACGTATTCAAGCAAGGGTATGCGACATTTCGAGGTCGCTCTGCTTAATTGAATCTCTGAAAATCACTTATATGTTGATGCTCCGTGTGTTATCAGAAAAATAAGTAGAAAAGAGAAGAATGAATAGCCAAGACAGGGTACTGCTCAGTGTGTTGAATGGTGTATCTTCCTCAAATATCTGGATTCCAATTCGACTAAATAAGAATATTTTGGGGATGTAGAATTGAAATAGTGTAGTGCAGGTAGCGAATCACGCTTAAACTCGAGCTTGGAGTCTTTCGAATCCCAATTTGCTCTGCTTCATCAGACTTAATATGGATGCGCATTTCAGCGTCATTAATTTAAGGCGCAGAAAGGAAAAATATGGTATATCGACCGGATTAATTCTCCTTAATTATCAAGAATGTCATGAGAAAGTGTCACCAAAAGACCAGCGAATGAGATCGTAGACTTATTGATACGGCGGGGGGGGGGGGTCACGTTCCCTTCTCTTAGCTTTGGAGCTCTCTGGCTGGTATAAATCAACAACTGACATTAGGTAAGATATAAAAGTTCGTAAAGGCTTAGATTAGCGATTGAGTGAACCGATGATCTAAATAAATGTACTTAGAAATCAGGCTCTCTTCCGTTATTGATTCATCCCATTTGCATCGAAGGTTGCCAGATATCGCATTCGGAAACATTTGTGGTTTGGCGAATCCAGTAAGTGCATTTCTAGAGTTGCCGGTTACTATGTCACCCGCAAGTTTAGTAGTGCCGAAGTCATCAGTATCTGAATAGTTTTGTCAAGTGTGATCACTAGCATTCATAAAGTTAATGTGGGGGGTTATAAAAGGTCTAATGAGAAGAGTGCGCGCTGATATATGCAGCTTGCTTTTGTTGGCTGGTCTTCATGGATTAACGTGCTGCTTCTGACGCACTTTACTGAATGATAAAGCACATTGTGGCAGATTTTAGGTTTGAGGGTTGACTAAAACAAAACGAAGATCACAAATTTTTTGTATCTTGTATCACTTGTCGAGAAAGTCGTTTGTGGCGAACGATGAAGGCTGTACAGTTGTTAAATAGCTGTTGAAAAGGGCGCTTTGGGCTTAGCTCATTGTTTTGGTTGCCATCTAACTCGGTCCCCACATTTAAAAATCTACTTTCTGTGTTTGATTTTCAGAAATATACACCGAACGAAACCTGAGAATGATAGAGGAAATGGAATAGATATGATAGCTTTCTGGGTACAAACGTAAAACAAAACATCACCCAACGCTGCCATCGTTAAATCGCTAACGCTGCTTAAATGTAAAAGAGAATTCAAACAGCATGATCAGTGGTTCCGACATAGGAATAGAGTGATAGGCTTCGATTAGTTGATAGTGAAGTAAGGATAGAACAATATACACTCTTCATTATGATTAATGCGCGAAAGTATTTATTGAGTGGAGCCCAAACTCCAGAAAAATGGGTTTCTCAAGTGAGTAGAATGATTAAATAAGAATGATTAAATAATCATTCTACTCACTTGAGAAACCCATTTTTCTGGAGTTTGGGCTCCACTTAATAAATGCTTTCGCGCATTACTTCATTTGAGAGTTCATAATCGTCTGAAGCTAATAAAATAAAATCTTCGGGACATATTCATGTTTCCAAGCCATATTGCATTGGCTTAATTAAGTAGGTTGATATTTAGAGGAGGGTCTTTAACTCCGCCGATGGGCCCCACCGCTGCTAATTTGCATGAATAGGCTAGAGGCTACAGAGTGATTGCAAGCTACATGAAAGCTTACCATTCAAATAAAGTACACATTGGCATCCGTTACTGAGATGTGTCACATCTTTGCCAGCATTTAGTGTGTCTCCTCACAAGTAGAGCATCTCAGCGGGTTTTATCTTCTCGTCTTTCAGTAAAAATATGATCTCTTTTATTCCATCTTTGAGACATCTAACACGATTCTGTTGTACTTAACAGCTGACTTGCAATACATGCACACGTAGGAGTCAGAGCCAACCGGGAAACCATCCGAAATTATCTTATGAAACTTAAGATATTTTATAAAATCGAGGTGATATCGACGTTGAATGCGCTTTGGTCAACAGAACGGAAATGAGAATTGGGAAGTTTACACTCATAGGGAAAGAAGGAAAGAACGATGCAGAACGCAAGCATTCGATGTCGTTGGATCCTTTAGATTGTATCAATTATTCTGACAAAGCGATCGCAAAAGTACGCTGTGACAAGCATCTCACACTAAATCTGACGTGACGAAAATTGTGCACGTTCTGATGAGAATGGTCAGCTTGATGACTGTCTAGCGCACAGAGAGTCGCCCTGAAACATTTTAATTCATTCGAATTCTTCGACAATTGTTGCGGTATTGTACGCAACGACAGCTGAGACGGAAGCGATGGCAAGCTCATCCGAAATGTAGAATTTTCTGACTGATGCCGTTCTTTGCAATAATCATTGTAACGTATCTTGATCGGCTCCTGCATTGCTTTGTGTCCTGTGACTCTTTTTTTTTGAATACGAGACACGACCATTTCATACTTCACAGAAGTGCTCAGAGCAGAAAGTCGAATTCAGACATACTCTTTATCGAATTGTGGATATCACTTAACGTGACATAAAAAGCCGTTCGTCTTCTCGGGATGCTCTTTTCACACAAAACAGACGTCAGATATGTTCATTTGAACTAACAGATTTCATTGATCACATCGAATCATCTTGTTTTTCTAGTTCGTCATGGTCTTTTGTGTGTATTTTCTTTACTCGATACCATTAGGATTGCATTATCAAATGCATCAGCAGACTCGAACTGATTTAATAGTAGAATTATATCTGTTGAAAATTAACATTTAAGTCTCCTGTCATTCATGCACAAACCGTAAGCGAGAGGGTCGTCTGGGTACCCTAAGAACGCCCCATCATCCTTTGCTGTGGTACCAATGCATTAGCTGGTTTCGCCTATTTGCAGAATGTTCTCATCACGGCTCGAGTGATGCATCTCAATTGCATTATAATGTACTGGAAAAGGCGTCATTGTTTGAGTCAAAGCAACAGTTGCTCATGACGTCCCGGCCAATCAGTGTAGATTGAAAAGTTCTCAGGGATACAGCTCAAAGGCGTTTGAATTAGATGCCGTGACTATCATCAGACAACATTATCAAATCTACTCGTATGGCTCCTGAAAATGACAACAGGATAATGAGAAATACCATTCAGATCCACACCTCTTTATTTCTGCAGCAGAGATGTTTCTATGTCAAAACGGTACCAATTCGGCCCGAGGCAGTGCAGAATACGTCTGATACATTCTGACTCGGTTTGATGGCATCTTATGAGCACTATACATTCGCATGTGATATGACAGCATCTCTTCCTTAACGGATAGTCTAATAAATCTTTTTCTCCGAATAAAGTTGTTATGTCGTGCTTCATTAAATCGAAGATCTATCACATCACGCAATAACTTGAGACATCCTGCTCCATCAGAAAACGGACCTACGCTGCTTGCACTGATTGACATGATTTTATTATTCTATGATTACCATAGTCGATAGTTTTGCTAAAAGACATGAAAAACATGAAAAGTTTGCATTAGTGTAAAGGGTGAAGCCATATGTACTGCTCTACATTGACCACAACAACTCATGACAGTACATAACGGATGCCAGGCTCAGTGATTGCACAGGATGTAGCACTGTGTAGATACGCTTGTCTTTACAACTTACGAAGTAGCTGAACAGGCTACGCACGATACATACCGCAAGTCTTTTTTGGTCGCTTTGATTGAGCGAAAACACACACCACATCAGCTTTACATAACTAATAAATAATACAAGAACTAATGTGGAATTGGATTACGGGTGCATCCAAACACGACGACAAACGAACACATTCTTTCTTCTTCAACCTATGGACACAGTCAATTCTCGCCTTATCAGCGGACCCAATTCATCACGACGAAGAATTGACACTCGATAAGCTTTCGTATACATACTCTCAATTGAAACACTTTCGCAAAATCCCGAACCATCTGCTTATCGAATCTCTTCGCGCAATCTCTGAGTATCTCGTCTTTGCGGATCAGCACCACAGACTAGAAAACTGCTCCGCTGAAGCGATCAAAGCCGCAGCCTTTTTCGATTTCTTCGGTGAGAAAAACATACTCTCGCTGTTACTCGAAATGGGAAACGCTTCGTTGGATGCTGCAGTTCAAATTCAAATACTTCAGACGCTTTGTATTTGGTTATAAAATATTGCCACTCGGACTGTATTATTTTATATCTTATCGAACAATTTCGTAAATCGATTATTACAGTGTCCATTTTCCCTTATGACCGACGAAGATGTTCGCGATTGGTACGTCACATTGCTCAAGGCTCTAGCAGCTCGCCTGGACGCGGAGACTGTGCAGTTCTTCTTGGATCAAAGACGACGTGACTTCGCCTTATTCGCGCAGGCGCTCAAGTTTCGACAGAGCTCAGAGAGTATGATACAAAGCGCAGTCAAAACGATTCTACTTCAGATCTTGCAGGTGAATGATCCACGGGTCCATCAGTTTTTGCTGCTTTCATCCAGTTTTCAATACTTTGAGGAATTGGTCGATAACCTTATGGAAATGGCGTTGAAGACGCAGGAGCTCTTACATGAACGAGGTACCATTAAGCCGAAGAAAAAGCTTTCACATCGACATCGAAACCACGCTGTGTCGGTAGACCAAAGTCTGGAAGGATATTGCAACGTGTTATATTACCTGCAAGATCTGCTACAGGTGGACCTGCCAGAGCTAGCGTATCGATTGGGAAGCACTATTTACGACCGTCACATCAAAGCCTTCTTGGTTGCCAGTTTGCTTCCAGCATGTCAACCGCCGCCTCAGCGTATTTGTACCGCGTTGGCAACGTTTCTTCTAGCTCAGCTTCTCCAGATTATCGAGTACGCGCCTCTGATCAATGCGACATGCTTTCTGTACGTACGCTCATTTTTATTGCGCATCGTAAAGCTAATTGAAAGTGTGATAGATTGTTCTCCATCGAGCCATTGCGTGATTGTTCGTACGCAACAATGACATTTGGCGCAGGAGCTTCCTCGAAACAATCCAACTCGACTCCTCCGACTCGGTCCGAATTTCTCTTCCACAAGCATACATCAGAAGAATGCTCCAAGCCACTCTGTTACACGTTTCGAGTATGGAGAATGGCCCATCGAAGAGATCGTCGGACTTGGAATGTCAGATCAAAACTGTATTCGAGCGTCTATTTTGAAGCTGGTGACTTCAAGTGATCCGCTTCTTTCGTACAACGCGATGCTTGTATTATGGCACGTTTGCAAGAACATCAGTGTGGATCGCTCACTCCTCAAGGAAGTCAACATCATAGGAGCTCGTAAATCCACTCGTTGCGACTCTGAGATTTCAAACGGCGACCAGCAAGTACGGCAAGAAGTCTCATCAGAGTCGATAATGAGCGATTGCGACGTTGCGTCAGCCGATCGTCAGAGAAGCAGTGTTGTATCTATCTCCAAAGAAGTTGAGAGAAGCTGTCTGATCGATCGTATCTTATCTACACTGAACCCAATCGATTCGCCTGTGAGAAATTTGAAGCTGGCGGTCCATCTTTTGCTTCACACTGTGTCCAGTGAAAGCATTGAGCTCACTCGACCTCTTGACGACGAACAAGCGCACACATTCAGTAAGGTTTTATGTCAAAGTGCTAAGCGCGTCATTTTGTGCGTAAATGAAAGCATACCGACATGTGACTGCGTGCAAGTGATTGAGAATGAGATCTCATTATCCAGAGCTCCATCTAACATTTCGTCACGTTTCCTTATTCGTGAGATAAATCCGGTCGAAACAAATGCAATGGAATGCGATGTAAAGTCAATGCGACGTGCATTGCGAGTATTTCTCACTCTGCGTGAAGCGTATCGACGTTTGTACCCAAAAAGATACGACGATTTGGATCGCATAGTAACATTTCGACATATAAAGACACAGGAGCTACATCAGTGTTTCCAAAAGGGTACACCGATCGAAATGGAAAATCTGGTATCGCTGTCATGTGTGTGGAATAAGAGCGTTTCCGGAGCGTTTATTATCAGTCCCGAAGCAATCATTCTCGCTCAAGGGAGCAGAGAATTGGGATCGACTTCTGTCCGTTTTTTCCTCCCAATTCATACGACAAAGTGCTCGATAGACAAACAGAACGATTGCATTTTGCAGATGATGGAATCCTCTTCGTCAAATATGCATTTTTCCATGCAGTTTGAGAATGCCAGTGACTGCAGCCAAGCATTGGATCATTGGCGCATTTCTAGCGCAGAAGTCAATGGATTTAAAGTGTATCATTTTATACAGTATCTGAATCGTCTTGTTAATATCGATCTCTAAGCATTTATACGATTAATGTGTGAGGTAAAAGAAGATGTAATGAGAAGGATACAAGCTGATGATATGCAGCTGGATTTTGTTGGCTGGTTTCATGAAGAATCGTACTGATTTTGACGAGCTATCCGGATGATAAGGTGCGAAGTGGCTGGTTTTAGAGTATGAATAGCTACTGGGAACCTTACAGGATGAATTTACGAAGAAGTTTAGGCGGCAAGAATTGCGCCTTAACACGACAAAGGCCCGTTCAAACTGCTGGAAATATTAGGTCCCACAGGTGATAGGAACCCACAAGTGCTGGACCGAATATAACCGTTGCGTAATTTTTGTGCTGAGTCAAGTGGAAATGACGCACCAGATCGTCGATCGACATCCCTACTCCCTCAACTACCCGTTTTGGCGTAATGGATTGGATAAAGACACGCTGTAATCGTGGCATTTGCTCACCGGGAAGCCTCATATAGCCAACTCGTCAAATGTCACAGCTAACTCATTAGTAATATCATTTGTCGGACGTTATTTTGTATCGGAGTACGCCGGCATGTCTATTCCCACACACTGTATTATTTTCATGTAGCATCTAGAAGAGGGTACGTGCTACCAGGAAATCGGATGAATGTGTGGTTGGCACGGGACAACAACGGAAAAGTAAGGTCACCATGTTTCATTATTCATTTACCAGGATGAAAGCCGCACTCCTCCTTGACTTATTCGTATTCCTATGGCATTCTGGGCACTCCGCCAATTTGATGTCTTTTGATATCACCGTTGGTTTACCGTACGTCTCTCGATGTCAAGAGTGTCTGTTACACGCAGGCGCAGTTCACGTCGAAGAGGAAGAGGTGCCTGTCAACAATCAAAACATATTTATCACCAGATATTGGGTCATCGGAGTATTTTCTAACAAATTTCGCCAATTGCTATGGTAGCGGAATCTGTCTCATACTGACAGTCAAAGATTCCGAACGTGCGATTCCCAATGAAGATATTGGCGGGACGCACTCCACTCCCCCAACTACCTATCATTCACATAAAAATATGCACGTGGAACAGCAAAATCCCCTTCTGCTTGCAGACAACCCCGCTGAAGGAAGTAGCAAAGTATCTAATTACTTGTGCCTTCTATCAACTCAAGATTTCTTTTTCTATTCCTCTTTATGCGAGATATGTATGCAGAAATGGAGTGATTCGGGCAGCATCGAAAAATACACTCTACTCCAATCTAATTCGCATGCCCCCAATTCTCTTTATGTGATGAAATTTCAAATGCCAACGTATACAAAGAGAAATGCCAGGACACAGAATTTTGCAATTATCCAACATTCATTTATGCTAATGACCAATGCAACTCATTCAAGGATGAGATGTCGTCAGAAGCGCATCGTTCTAGAAGAACGCCACCGTTCCATCAAAAAATGAGCACACTTTCAATTGAAGAAAGGCTTTCATATATTCACCCATCGCTTAAATCCCATTTTCAATCCGTAGCTGAAGCTCTTTCTATACAATCGCAATGCTATCAAATAGTCGGGTTTGCTGAATCTACGCTTTCATTACAGGATTGCTGGAGATGCCTGACCAAATTGTCACTTGGAGTAATCATTTTGGACAATATCAAATTGAACAGCAGAGGAAACCGTGAAATGGTCTTCTACCTGTTCGCAATCGCAGATTTCAATATGATAACGTGTGGCTTCGAATGTGGTGAGGTTTCCGAAAGCACTGATTGCAGTTCAGAGAGGGAACGTATAAAGGGCTTAAGTCCTCTGCATAATGTTGTAAACTGGATCGAAGGCGTTGAGGCTGCACAATTCACAAATGACAAGCAATATCGTGGTCCGAACTGCTTTCTGGTATTCAAGACGTACCCCAAGGCATGTGCTTTTTTTAAAAACTCAAATGAAGTCCATCTTTCAGCAATTCGGTTTCTGGTCTCTCTTGATGCAAACCAAAAAGGTCTCAAACGTTTGAAGTGCGCAATCAAATATCTATCACACTGTAAAAGTCTCGATCTTTTACCTAACGCTATCTGCGAGTACGATCATAAAGTTGTCAATTTGGAGCTCTGAAATTCAAAACGTCAACTCTTTCTCCAGTTGTGGTAGCTGTCAAGTGGACTTCACACGCTCCAGACGACGCATCAGAAACTGCGGCATTTCAGAACTGTTTCACCTGTCTCGCGCGCAAGCACAAAGTTGTGCTCGTGTCTATTAAAAAGCGATATCTGTGGCTGGTGCGTTACCAAAAACGTCCCTTAAAATGTGACAGTTGTAATCAAAATTTGGCATTTGGACCGCATTTCCCATATGACCAGTTTTATTCGCAGGTACTGGAATCAGATATGAGTTATGATGTTGAGGATGTATCCAATTATGGCGCCGTAGTTACACGCAACACGAATTCTCGATAGTTTAATACTAATGAAAATGACAGAAAAAACAATCTAGTGTGATCCGTTGCTTTATTTCAACATATGTGCGCGTGTCTTGTACGATGATATAAGTATTGAGATGCAACGAATGATGGTCCAGTTCATAGCGTTACAAATGTGTCACTTGCGCCTCTATTCACATGCATATGCTAGTGTTTGGCAGTTTACTGTACTCTTATGATGATCAAGCGCGAAGCGGGTTGCTAACCGTGCTCTTGTGGCTAGTAAGTCGAGGTAAACATTCCTAGGTGAACATGGATGAATCTAAATCTATTCTTTGCGTATGCATCGCTTCTTATATCTAATCTGCCCTTATCTAATGACAGCATTTCAGGGCACAAAGGCTCCACGACACTTGGTTTAACATTTACTCCAACTTGATGAGAAATCTATTTTGATATAGTGAGATTAGCACACATACTTCGAAGAAAGTTATTCACTCTACTGTAAATTGATTCAGTCAGCATTTCGAATCATGAAAATAGTCCAAGAAGACCTCCTATTCTCTACTACTTCTCAGTTCAATGGCGATATCTTTTTGTGAAGAAGTACCACGAACACATAATTTGTCCTGTGTATTGGTCACCTGCTCTATTTTAGGGTTATTGAACATCATTTAGCAGATTGCAAGGATGTATAACCTCTGATTCATCATGCAATCTTGCACACATCTAGTGAAATCTGCAACATGCCTCGCCTGTTTGCTCGTGTGGTGCGGAACGGTATATAATCAAGAAATCAACACTGATCAACACTGAATATGTATAATACCCTCTCAGCCTCATGGCGAATACCAAGTTATTGCGTAGCTTGTTGCGTCGTTCACTCGATCTACTTTCCAAGGGTATACATCTTTCCTTGTAAAGCCTACCGTACTTAATACAATCCTTTTAAACCAATCTTCTTGCTCCATTCTCACTCCCTCATTGATCTATACATGTAGTTGGCGTATTTTCACCCAATCAAATGCTACATTAGGGAGTCTCATTTTCTAATAATACACTTAAATGGACTTGGACGCTAATGCCGAAGACTTTTTCGCAGCGTTGAATTCAAATGAACCAGCCACATTCCCTGCATTCCCTCCCCACACTCCATCCGCAGCCTCCACTTCACTCATATCTGAGGTTTGTATCGGTTTTTCGTCAATATTTGTATCAGAAAGTAACCTTTCATTTGACTTTGCAGCAGCTCCAAAGTAGAAATCTGACACACCACAAATCCGACACTAAAAATCGACTCAATGTATCCGCAGGCGCTAACCTTGTCGACACGGGACCATCACTCCCAATGGAAGAGAGGATTGTGAACGTTTTGGTTCCAGAGTTGAAAGTGAGTGATGTGATGATGCTAATTCGTAAAATGAAGCAATCGGGGAAATCAGATGCCGATGAGTTTTCTGAGCTTGACGCCGAACCGAAAACAGGTGTGCAAAAGGCCCGAAAACGTCATTTTCCGCGTCGATTGCTCACACATTTGATCGTTGAGCGCCGCGATTTCGTTGTGAAAATTGCGGTAATACCGAGCAAAATAATTTTATTACGGATTACGCTCGAGGCGATACAATATGTAACGGACCGGATGGAAATGGATGTGGAACCGTAGTGCAAGATCATATCGTGCACAAACGCAGTGCGTATCGAAAGTTTGAAGGGGAGGAAGATCAATCGCATCACGGGCCGGCTCCAAACAAATTGTTTTCGACCAGCCACAATCTCCGGACGTTGATTTCACAGGTCTTTTACACATGCAGTCTCATTTGCTGTGGATTTTGTAACGAATTTGATCTTTAGGACGGCGAAATGGCTGGTAACTTGAGACGAGCGGCAGAGTTTGTGGAGATGAATCTCAGTCAGATGGGTAAGGATGAACGACGAACTCGTGTCGGATACAAGGATCAGGTACATTGCTCTTGTATGGCTAGGAATGCATCAGGGGAATGACGTCCAAGTGTAGATGAAACAAAAGGCCTGTCGACTGATTGACCACACAGTAAGCAATTTATATCTTCACGAAATAGTTGACAATCGCGCCAAAAAGATGTTTGCCGAATTTCGAGACGTTCGCGAACATGCGCACCAATTTGAAGCGATGGTAGCCGGATGTGTCATTGCAGCTTACATGGCCACAGGTCGTGAAATGTATACCGCTCAACATGGCCTTTGCGTGGAAGTGGATCCATTCGGCAATTCTGTTCCTAGCAAACCTGTCGATAAAAGCAGTCTAATAAAACTGTCAATGATAAATTGAAGGAAGTGGGGATGAGGTCAAGTCTTCATGGCCCTTATGAGTTGGGCTACACACGTTTTTATAAATTTTTGAAATTTCGTTAGAAATTTTTTTTATTTTTACTTAATAAAAACCATTTTATATGAGACCAAACTGCATGCATTCACTTGTACACTCTGCGATATGAAGTTTAACGCTCGACGTGGAATGCAATTTCACAAATGCACAGGCCGACCCGATACAGTCAAAGTGGAAAATGGTTCTTTGGAGAATCTGACGCCTTTGGACCTTCCGATGGAACTTCAGCCTATTGCCGTGATGCGTGATGGAAAGAAATGGTTCAAATGTCCAATTTGCGCTCGAATGTATGCCAATGAAGAAAGCCTCCGCGAGCATGTGAGCCGCCATAAGAATTAAAGCCAGAAGCGAAGAGAACCGATAGAGACTAGTACTGTAGATCCCATTCGACAGCAGAAACGGACAAAGCTGGCATCAGCCAATCCATCTGTCCAAGTGAATAGAAATGAGCAGGTTATGTTTCGTGGCGCAGGTCGACGTCCATGGATAAATATTTGCAAGAAGAGAATAATATGAAGCGATTATAGCCAATGGAAGGGTCATCTGGTATTTGTATACAATAGGAAGTGGTGCTTATTGCGTTTTTGTAGCCAATGGTAGATGCTTTAACGATGATAATACCCAATAAACGTAATGCAAAAGTTATCGATTGCCTGTGATATCGGTTAATTCCAAGATGGTATCTGTTGTTACTATTTTAACGTGCTCGCCTTTCGCCTTTAATATCGATTCAATATCGGTTAATTCTTCTTCAAACCAGCCCAAGCGATCAGCAATGAGATGCAGATTTTCATAGTGAGGACAGCGTACGAGCACGACGCCGTGAAAGTAGGCGTGTTTGCTAAGCGTTTTGGCAGATCTAGTCTCACACACTAAGTACAAAAGTGTTAGTCGGAATGCTAAGAACGGCGTTTGATTACCTTTGCATGTATAGAGCATGACGAATTTCTCTCCAGGTGACGAGACGCCAGGAATGGCAGGATTCTGATCAGTTTCACGTACAGGAGTAGATGTACCTTTGGCGCTAAAGCATCGACTGCCGAGCTGCCGTTTTGTTTTGAATGATGCACATGGTGTTGGATACAGCGAAAAGCGGCTTTGAAAAAGAAGTTGCTGCACGTCTCGACGGTTTGATTGTAGTCGTTTGGATGCAGCGAGCAAAAGATGTCGTCTGTACATCCTCCACTCTGCTGATTGGCAACGAGCAAGAAATTGTATATTTATAGTACGTTGAGCATTCTTTTGTAAGCGAATGCAATAGATTAGATCAGGATAGTAATATCAGAAGATTACAGTGCTAGACATCTATTTATGCAAAAGGATAGTGCTAGCAGATATTGGTCATGAATACAAACAAGAATGAAGCATGTACTGCCTACAGATAGAAATCTATTTGCTAAAAGCATTTTACTACGGCAATATAACCAATAGCTATATACTTTTACATCCAGAATGACGTAGTCCACATCCTTTTACCAATTACACATCCAATTGCAACAGCAGCGACAATTAGCTGTACAAATCGTCCTTCCGGGCTGCCAGCTGCGATAACCGTATAACTCTGCATTCGTCTAAGCACTGACCGGAACTTGGAAGGGATACCATTATGCTCGGATGACGAAGTCTTCTCGATATACTGTTTGACAGCTTGACAGGAATTCTCCAACACCGTCATAGAAGTCGGTAATCTCTCTAAGCGTTCCAGTATTGGATGTTGTTCGACCGCTGCCTCACTCAACTGTAATGCATCACAAACAGTGGGAAGGAATTTTCCATAATGAGCAGTGCCCACAACAATAACAGCCGATGATCCAGAGGTCCCGGCATTAATCCCCTGCAAGTGCAGTTCAGCGGCATTGACGGCAACAACAGTATGTGGGTCAAAAATACGAGTGCTTTTTGTGGTAATGCGCAATGGTTTCGCGGACAGTGCTTTCCATTACAGTGTACGCTTTCATCTCACGCTGTGCCCGGTCCAAAAGTGGACCAGTCACCGTCAATTGGCCGGTTTCTTCGAAATGATTCATCCATTGAGTGAGTATGGTGGCATCTTCGTCGCATAAAGCGAATAAATACCGTTCGAAATTGCTAGAGACGCAGATATCCATAGAAGGTGTATTGGTGTGGATGATTGGATATCGGTGATATTTTCCGTCTCTGAAGAATCGATACAAAATATCATTCTCATTGGTGGCGACAATCAACTC
Source organism: Albugo candida (assembly GCA_905220665.1). NCBI lineage: Eukaryota > Oomycota > Peronosporomycetes > Albuginales > Albuginaceae > Albugo > Albugo candida. The sequence continues at coordinate 32,854 of CAJNAR010000023.1, forward strand.
GATGGGAAGAACGAGTTTACGGGCGTAAAACCCCGCCAATATATCACCAAAGTTGCCCGTCGGTACAGAGAACGCTACATGCGCAATTCCTTCTTTCTTCATCTGAAGGTACGCATACACGTAATACACAATCTGAGCCAGAATCCGAGCCCAATTGATCGAGTTGACAGCTCCCAAATGATACTTGTCTTTGAATATTGGATCTGCAAAAAGCTTCTTCACAATCGATTGACAGTCATCGAATGTTCCCTGAACGACGATATTGTGAATATTTACGTCCAATGCGGTGGTCATTTGACGCTCCTGGATAGCACTCACGCGACCTTGGGGGAACATTGTGAAGGCCTGAATGTTCTCCTTTCCAAGTACGCTGTGGATCGCTGAGCTGCCGGTATCACCGGACGTTGCCCCGACCACTGTGACAGTATACGGCTGCTGACCTGTCTTTCTCAAAATCTCATTGTTCCGCTTCAGAAAGTATTCAGCTTGCCGAGGAAATGTAATGCACTATCTTTGAAGGCGAACGTTGGGCCGTGAAAGAGCTCCAACACGTACAAATGAGAGGTTATTTGCTTGATCGGCGTGATCTCTGAATCACGGAATGTGACACTGTTATAGCTTTGATCAATTATAGTTTGTAGATCAGTTTTTGGAATCTCTTGAGGGTCAATGAAAAGCCTCATGACTTTGTATGCGATTTCTCGATATGAATCTTGCGTCCAAGAGCTGAGAGCATCAACAGGTAAGGAGGGGAAATCATGCTTCTCGGGGACGAGCAATCCTCGGTCTGCGGCCAGACCTGTGAGAATAGCTTCTTCAAAGGATAACCCGCGAACCTCTCCGCGTGTGCTTTTGTATCGAACCATTCTATTCGTACTTTTAAGAAAGTGTACGGTTCCGTCGTACATAAGCGGAATATCAGGGTGCACGACAGGAAGAACTACGAAAATGGGCTCCACATCACCTCCTGGCCATATTCCACATCGATGGGATGCCATCTATGTCCACGTCTGCCTACAGCATTGCAGGAGTCATGACAAAGCGTCTCAATCTACTTCTATCCATATAGAAGTACCGTAATCCATCGAATAAAGCTCGTATCAAAATGTTGCTCAACATGATCACTATTTCGTCCTTGTAAGCATGCTTGTCGTGGACCCGAAAGACCCGTTCGGCTCTAAATTAAGACCACCACAAAGGCACCCATGATTCCACGCGCATTCCAATGCCGAACGCACGTCCATTGCCACCAATACGAGAAACAATCGCTGATGTCGTGAATCGCTATATAACCGCTGTACCCGAACAAGTGTGGGCACATCACACTTTACTCCATCTAAAGTTTGCACATAATCGCATCGCAAGATTTCCGGGCGGTATTATCGCAAAAGAGTTACAACGCTTACAAATAATTGAAGTGAAGACAATTCACCTTTCGTGCTCGAAGATTTAATTCCACTTGCTGCTTTACCGCATTTATGGAAAATTGATTTGCGTGAGAATCCCTTACGCTTACTTTCCAATCGCATTTACCTGCTGGAGCGATTCTTCCAAACAGTGAGGAAGACCTCTGTGCAAGTAACTGCGCAAGTCGCTGTCATTGTGCCCGAAACGATCCATAGAGTGACAGAATACCGCCGCCTGCTTCCGCGATGCTGCGGGTTCCCGATGCTCCAGTTCCTCAATGAGTCTTGGATCACCGATATGGAAATTGAGGCTGTGGAGCTGGAGCTCGGGTGGAAATCTGAGTACCAAAGCTTGCAGAAAGTGAAGAATACCCGATAACAAAATAAACTCTCCGCTTCTGATACGTTTCGAGCGCGCGTGCAACGACAAAATGCTCCTTTACGCGTTTCGAAAGAGACTGCAGCCTTTACGTTTAATAGAGAGCGTCAAAGTGCGATTCCATCGACTCGAACCATTGAGAGATGTCAATTTGATTGCTCGAGCGGTTCTGAACTCACGCGATTGAATGCGTTGGAAGGTGTCAAAGTTTCTAAGACAGAGCTTTTGGATAGCGGAAGTGCTGACGAAATACTTTCGAGTCTACTAAAAGCGTTGGCAACGTGTCCGATTTTGTCAGAGAAACAAGTCGATGTCGGGGACGCTTCTCCTTCAGAGCCATCTCCGAATCTCCTTTCAGACTTAACGTGTGAAGAGGTCAATTACGTCCGTCTTCAGAGTCGCGTGTACGTTGGTGAGAATCAAGAGAATAAGTCGACTTCATTTGATAAAGAGAACGCCTATCTCCGTGGAAGCATCCTTTTGGACGCGGTGGCGCAAATGGAGAAATCATTGCGTCTTATCAAATACGCCAACGAACGATTATCACCCAACAAAGTTCCACTTACTTTGACGCCTTCCCGTGTCCGAATTGACCGAAAATCGCATCGAATAAGACGCAATCGCGAGACTTCATTTGCGGTTTTGGACACGGAATTGGATCACCTGTTAGCAAATTTACCACGAGAAAATTCTCATCCAAAGTTTCATTGAGAATGAGAGAAGAGTTGTTGCAGAAGAACGATTGGCACAAGAACTTGAGCAACATCGCCATCGACTGCGTATGATTGCGTTGAAGAAATGGCCGCTTTCTGATGTTGTTGGGTCAAAGCGAGTGGTGTCGTTTGCATCGCCATGGCAGGAAAGAGACTACAAGGCAAAGAACTGTGATCTGACTTGCGTACGTGTGGGTCAAGTGGAAATGTTGGAAGATGCGGAAAATGACACGTTGACACATGTCAACTCGCAGGATCTAATGGTACGGACTGCAGAAATACGAATGAATGCAAAAGAGAACCTTTTGGAATTGGAGAGATTTTGGAGAGGGTTTCAGCTTCAGGAAAGTGAGTGGGAAACAAAAAGGCAACAGGATCCGATTTCGCGGATTCGTCGACGGCTTCAAAGACGCTATAACGTGCAGGGATAGTGCGGGTGTCCAGTGGGTGTGCATTTGGAAGGAGCAATGGATTTGTAGTGGTTTCTCACTGCGGAGGGGTTCAAGTACAAGTTCGATTCATCGGCAAATATCATTTGGTTTGGATCGCATTCGAAGGTGTACTATGAGCACAGACTCGCGATGAATTCCAAGGAACGCTGGCAACCTGCTCAATCCATCATTTTGAATAAGCAGCGCGTCCATTTCGTACATGTTCTGTGTCCAAAGCCTTTCACTGATAACGATATCTCGACACCGAATGAGTTAGTGACAGGAGCTAACATTCAGTGTCGTGCCTTATACTCATTTCACGAGACAGAATGTTGGTTCTTCGAGGACGGTCAAGTGTGAAATAACAAGGCAATGCGTTCGAATGTTGTGTTTTGGATTGAACAGAGGTGTCTCGAGAGGTCTGTTTTCTAATGTGATCGATAGGCTTGCATGCAATGCGCAAGTGCTGCATTTGGATGAGATCGAGATTTCTGCGGGAATGAATGGAGACTTCAGAGTATCGATGAGTAAAATTGACGGGTAGACGTCTTGGGATGATGAGTGGTCGAGATACGTGTAAAGATTGTAAATCCGCACTAAAAGGTAGAAGGTGTTTTGTATAGACGACTAGGGAAAATGAAATATGCAAAATACGTACAGATCCGAGGGAAGTTGCGATTACGGCTTGTAGCAACTACATGTGGCTAGCACGAACCAATACATCGCGTCGCTGTTATCCAAACCTTTATAAACACGGTTGCCACAGTGTATTGCATTTCGTGCGCAGTAGAGAATTCCAGCACGTGATCTTCCTGGAAAGAAATTCCGGATCAACACCTTTATGGTCGGATTGGCAAACTTAAAGTATTCCATCTTTTCATCGATGATGTCCATTTCTCTATCATATGTAGGATTACCTTGACGAGCTTTCAGTTGCGTAATAACTGAATTTACTTCATCCTTGTCGCCAGGATACACATGACATCTGAGGGATTCACAGTAACCCGGAGGAAATGTTGGCGCTTTAAGTGGGCTCTGAAAATTCTTCTGCGTTGTCAGTGTGGAGAAAATGACCACGAGTACAGTAGTTGATATAGTTTTAATCATTTGAATTGGTGTGAGCCTTACGTCTTAGCTAATGGTTCTGAAAACGACAGCGCTGCGTACAGGATACGTGTATACCTGTTCTCCTTCCTCTACCCATGTTCTGTTTAACCTATCGTAATTGATCTTTTCAGTATGGAACCTAACCATCTTCTATCCCTTGCATCTGATTCCCATTTCACATAATAAGCCTTGCATAAATAGGAAATTGTTATATTCACTCCCTTTTCGGTTAAATTCACTCCCTTTCAAGTCACGTGACCCACATTATTATACATTCAAACATATTTTGAGGGCTCTAGATGGAATTTGGAAAGCAAGATGTATTAAGAGTAAGAGGTCCTTAGTTCACTTTACTAGCTAGTCTAAGCCTTCTCGTACTAGACGCCCACAGCCAGGGGTGCCGTACCCATCTCAGTCAGTTTAGCACTTGAGCGCACGGACCCCCTGCCGGAGGTCGTCAGTTCCATCCCCGGCAGTGTGGGCAGCAGTTTCAGCCTACCCAAGCAATAAGCTTGGAAAATATCTGCCTGCCTAGGTTTGAAGTCAGACTTAAGTGATATTCACACGGTCAGGGGCTCATGATAGGATAAGGAAGGTATTTATAGAACCAGATAAACAGTGTAATGAAATTCTTGACAAAGTAGCATTGTTACTTCGAGAACAAGTATTGGACAATTTATATACCTCATTCCAAAGTGTTTATGTGACCACTTCTTAGACGCTAAAATTATCCAACAAACTGAAGCTGGATATCAAGTCGGTTTGTTCGCTCAGCAGTTGCGAGTCGTGGGCACAAGCAACATATATCCATAATTGATGTCAAAAACGTGTCACTTACTCAGGAAAGCATTGTTCTTATCGCTAGGTAAGATCAGCAATAAAAGCGTTCTATTTGTCTTGACACTCGTTTGTCTGATACGCGTAGGCAATCAATGCGTAGCGACATATCGAGCAACCACATTTCGCAGTGCGTTCTCAATGAACGTTTTCCTGATCAACATAGTCAATAACATCGTTCTCACATTTTATACGTCCGTCAAACGTTCAGAAAAGCAGGAATGTAAATGACGAATAACAAAGCAAGTTTTTGTATAGAACTTGCTTCTTTATCGCACCCTGATATTGCTGGACTTCTACTTAAAATAGTTTTCGTCCGTGCGCACCTGAGATTGATATGTATCCGAATTAGCGATATAAAACTGCGAGGATAGACACCGATCAAGTTGCTTCTCGATAGCAGGCGTACTTTCTCATTTACTTCGAAAGCAAGGGAGGTACTTGCTACCTTCTCGAGAGCTTGTTAGAGTACTATCTGTTTGGCATTCCGAGCGTGATCTACTTTCCGTTATCAGTAAACGACTTCCTGTTTCTAACAGCAATAGAACGATCAAAGTAAGGGAGGATTTGTGCCGCCAAGGAGAGCCATCATCGCTTCTTGCACTCACGATCAGTCCAAGAAAGGTACAAAGCTTACGACTTGAGAATTCCCGACAATTGAAGAATTTCTTAAGAATATGCATGCATCATAGATGCGCGATTGAATCTCAATTTTTGATAGTCTGGAACGATAGAACCATAAACAAGGATGGATATTGCTCTCAATGGAATGATTAAAAAGATAATGAACGAATATTGAATTAAGGAAAAGAAATACCATCCATTTATCATTCGACAGAGCGCGTCGTCAGCTGAAATTCAATAGGTCAATCATTCAATAACAAAGCTATTTACCGAAGGAATAGGAACAAAAAAACATAGACGAGTATCTACAAGCAGAAGTTTTGGTGTGCGCTAGAGGATGATGAAGTGCGTCAATCACGTGCAGAGAAATCATAAATTCGGTAAAGAGATGGTAAAGGTTTTTTTCTTTGGATGATTACAGAAAAGAAAGGGGTGCAGCATACATTCTTCGTATACGAAGTCCGCATTAGTTATAATCCATACTGCATATGGATTGGATATAAAACGCCACTTTTAACATTTCATCTTTGTAATCTTTGAGATATTTATACGAACGGCATGGATTCGCGTCCATGAATGCCAGGACACTTTCAATACCCGCACCATCACCGAAATAGTGCGGAAGTATGAGCTTCGTCAAGCTAATTCCAAGTGCGTTGAATTTAGCAAGGAACCGGTCGGCCAGAGCCCTAAGACGTTTTGTGCAAATGCCAATATCGGTTTGAGATTGTTTTTTCGAATTACAAAACTCAAAACTTGTAAATATAAATCTCTTCACACCATCCAGTTTTATCATAGGGAGATCCCATTTATAAAAACCACAGGATAAGTCCATTGACTGAGCACTGGATGATCCAGCTCCCACCCCAGCATCCGCTTGAACGACAGTGAGGAAGATTACGTTAATCAGTAATATACTGATCATTTGAGGTGTTTGAGGGCCTTGTAAAATTGTAAAGTGAGCTTATGCTTAAATGAATGCTCCAGCGCAGGGTAAGATCTAACTAATCAGACCAGGCTTTGCCTCAAGTAATCCCCACTGACTTTATTGTGCAATATGTTTCTTCATGCACATGTCGGACGAAAGGCAATGAGTAATGTTCTCACTAGTCGCGATTATGCAATGTAATAATCTTATGGCGCCGACAAATCTGGCCCCTAATTACCTGCCTCACATGATAGTCTTTTCCTACGTAACGCCATATCGATTTACAGAGTACGTTGCTACACATGGAGTAACGGATTGGACCGCAGTTGATGTTCGAACAGTGATTATACGAATTTGCGGTCTAGATCTATGCGTACTACATGTTGGTCCTATACTCCCAATAAGTAGGAGATAAGTATACTATAGCCAAAAGTATGGCGGAATGAGCAGTAAAACGACTCCAGTGTTCGTTACTGTACTAAACATAATATATTGTTTAATCCGATATAAGTAATGAACTCCGTACGCAAGGATGTACAGTTGACAGTGCACACATGATTCCAAATTCCGAAGAAGACATGTGTTGGCGGTGGCATATAGGTTTCAAGTGTCTCTACACACATGTTCTCGTAGTCTTAACATTACTTAAATGAATGGTGTGATTCTTCGGCCTAATTTCAATTGAGGAACAGCTGTTTGCATTCACATACGAACTGTGATTTCTCCATTTACAAACTGTCATCACGAAGAATATGATTCCTCGTACTCGCCGGCTGGCTTTGACACGGAATTGACAGTGCCACGCGACACGCTATATCCAGCTAGGTAATTGGTACATATGATCCTCAGTAAGAAGAAACAGAAATGGACACGTATGTGCCGACCTGTTGTCTGTAAAAAAAGTCGTCAAACTGCAATATAGTCATGCAAGGCCCACTACAAGTTGTTACACGCTGGTGATGTGCCTTTGATCAATCTGAAAGACAAGAAAGTCTGTACTGGGGTAATAAAGTCAATGGATATCGAATTGCGGACATAGCAAAATGCGCCTTCTTTGAGTATCAGACTGTGTGCATACCAAAATCAGTCGCCAGATAACACGTATATGTCAGCGATCTGAAAATAAGCAATCGGTATACATAATAAATCTTACTGGGTCGCAATAGTTCTCCTTCGCACAATGGAATTGTTAGAGTTGGAAGAACTTTCAGCAGGCATGACTGCGATTATGAGAGTTGCGGTTTCTGATTGTAAATCGCTTTCATGGCCTTAATAGGGGGGGCCAAGACCTGATTAGAATTGCTTATGAAGGATCCAATCGCTTCTATAGAATCAATGTCAACTTAAGAGCACGCTGAGGAACCTTCAAGTGACAATTGCTCGAGCTACTACATAAGTTATCATAAATTGGGTGCGGACGAGTGACAAAGTGGCTCAGAGGAACACGTGTGAGTGATTAATAAGACAGTCTGTGTTCAGATCACATCAGACGATACGATCATGCAGAATTGGGTGTTCTTGAGCTTCATGAGACTTGCATCCAAGCCTTCGAATCATTTCAGAAATTCTCATGGGCAATTATCGCACCTCAGTAATGATGCTGTAAGCCTTATGTCACATTTCATGTCGTACGACCCAGATTACAATCACAATTACAATTAAAATTACGACGACGATGATGATGGTGATGATGTATACATCAAAGACGAGGAGAATTTACTGATCAATGGTTTTGTGAAAATGATGATACTAGCTAAAGTTATTCGAGAAAATGTTCGTATATCGAGTGCTGCGGTTAACGCGACTTGAGTCGATTCTGAGCACCAAAATACATGTGATGAAAAATGCCAAGGATCGTGAAAATAAGCGATGTATTGGGAGCTGTTTTGCAAGTCATCATCGTCTGTCAACACATTCCAATCGCAACATGGAAATCGTCAATGCATTTCGTCAACATATACACAATTATCAGCTTTTCAGCCCGTAACCTTAGACGCCGTCCGCGTGGACGTTATAAGACGCTATAAATATGAGAAAGCGCCTGCGGGTTACGACATTGTAATGGTCGCTTTGAATGTTGGAACGCGGGTTACAAACGCGATACATTTCTTAAGAAAATGAACGGTAACAATAGTGACGGAAATAAATGCTATTTGCCTTAGATGTGATCACACCTGAATAATAATTCGAGCCATAATGCAGACCATTTCGAACTCTTGGAAGCCACTAATTTGATTTATTGCAGAAAGTGTCCGTGTAGACTGACGTAAAGCTGATGGTCATCCTCATACCATCTAGAAAGCAGCAGTCATTAAAATGGTTCGCGTACTCCTAACGCACAGTTCGACCTCCAAATGCTCGAGTAATAATTGTACAATCGTAGTACGGTCGAGATGTTGAAGCAACGTCTGAGAAAAAATAGCGCCCCTAAGGATGCAGTATATTATGGTGAGGTGAAATAAAAGATTTCATCTACCAGGGAATCTTGAAAATTACACAATTGATTATGATATATGTGATGCGCGATGCAGGCGCTTGATTACTTTTGTGAACTTTCTACTAGTTCAAAATCGAGAGAAATGACGTTGAAGTGCCGGCGAATCGATAGCAGAACGTTGACTCAGGCATTGCATCTTCCAATTTTCGAGTAAGCCAAACTGCAGCGATTTCGTACAAAGTCCAATGCGCAAAAACTTTTGTTTCGGGCTTCACACAAAATTTCAAGAACAGTCGAGGCGACTGTAAGAAGTATGCTGTGAACAGAGCACCACACTATCTATACGGTATGCATGAAACTAAAGGAGTGTCGTTTAGGTTGCATTCAATTGCGTTATTTATCACAGTTTTCGTGTAAGTCATTATTTTCACATCAACTCTCCGATTACAAAATGGATAATGCATTCCATGATGCATTTCCTGGTGCAGTCGTTGAGCATACATACCATGGTTTCTGGTACGGTAGAATACCGCACAAAGTGAGTCCTCAAATATAGGTAGCTTGGAGCAGAATTCAGGCGTGCTCGTTGTGTTATCGTTACTTCTACGGCCAAGTCGCTTGTAGAGTCAGCGTTGGTTCCATGTAGAAGCTCAAAAGTTCTCGAGCGATGTTATTCTATTGAACTCGTCTTCTCGACCTTAGTATTCGTGTTTGAAGATGCTGAAAACGGATCCAACGGCAACATAGTGAGTTTGAAAAGACCGCAGCAAGAAGCTTTCCCGAAACTGATATCCTCAAGAAACTGAGATGTCAACACTTGTGCAACTATGCCGTTTTAAGACTAGATTGTATAGAGCCCTTCTGCGCAGCGATTTCGTTGCGATGCTTTTCCTTTCAGTTCCATGCAAGAAATAGCTTTGAACAGGATTTTCAGGAAAAGTGAGATACGTCGCCGTAGAAGGAATGTACTTTTTATCTCCGATAAGAAACGACACGGAATACATAAAAATGTAGATCTCATTTGATTCTTCCAGGAACGTTCAATGATATTTTTCTTGCACCCCGTATTCTAAAATGCTCCTGTAATAGGAATGATGAATCATCATTAGAAAATTACGGCGTGGGTCAGATTTAACGCAAGCAATGTTCAGCGACAGTCTAAACAGGCAGTTATCCCGTTTACTTGGTATCGATCATAGTGCAAACATCTACGGTAGAGCATTGTACATTTTACCGAAGGTGAAATTGATTGACGCGTTCATGCAAAAAGTAAATATACGGCGAAGAGAACTTCTAGAGATCAGTCGCGGTATAGCAATCTATTTCAAAGTGTTATATACTTCAAGTCAAGTAATGACCGCAAGCACAGTACTCTGTGACGCTGATACATAAAATGGTAGCAAGGAGATAGTATCGGAAAGAAAGCTCTTCTCTTCATCTCAAGGACACTATGCAGCACTTGAGATGTATACCCTGGAGTTTAATCTCGAGGTTGACTGTGGAGACAGGCGTTTCGATCTGCTCAACTGGTCGAGCGTGGCGATGTAATGTGGATGCAAGACGATAGTGCTAAGATATTTTATAATCTTTGAGCGGTGATAATTTTGCTCCTTCAGTAAATCAATTGGGATGTCGCTCTTCCCATTACAGAGCCCCAGGGATTTAATCCCTGACAGGCGATGCATTATGGAATTTTAGTACGATGAGTCAGCGCGCACACTTGTAGTGATACAGAGCAAATGCAAATATATCGGTAAACGGCACAAACTAATGCATAAAAACCATTTACCTTTAAAGCGACGACATACTCATCTCGTACCTGCGGAGCATGATCATCAGGGAAATGCTACATATGAGGTAGCGTGAACACCCGGGAAGCGAACTCGATGATATAGTGTTATGCAGCCGCCACGCGTAAGTCAATCCATCAAACATGAAGAGAAGAAGCAATTTGAGTCGCCAAGTAACTGATTCGAAGAAACGGTCTCCTTCACGTTGCATGTGTTTCGACAAACCAGAAGAAAAAAGATGATAAAGCAGTTGCAGGCGTTGCTCAGCGTGTACGTCGTAATAATGAGCAATTCCTCGTCGAATGAGCAACCAGTATTCAGTATTACGTACAACACCCCGAACTGACGAAGCGGGCGAGCGTCATCTCTTCTCTTCTCCCAATGTCTTCTTAGCCATAAGTATTGAGAATACACCCAATGTATAAATCTCGACATCGCCATCCGCTTGGTTGCATGAGTAAGGAATGCTGCGAGCCTGCACTGCATACCAAGCTCAGCCTCACCTATCACGCCATGGTGTGCCTCGTGGATAAATGCTGTCTCAATAGCAAAACACGTTTTTACTTGAATAAATAAGGCATGTCAAGCACCACAAAATGGACGTCAGGCGCTACATACTCATAGAACTTGTGCACGAGGTCACTCTCCATAACCTATATCTCTCTGTCGCTCTAATCGGCCAGCTACGTCTTGGTTGTTCTCCCTCCCTATCATCCATGCAAAACGTGGTGGACAAAAAATATTATAATATTTAATTATCTATCTATCGGTTTGGTTTGGTTTATGCAGAAAGAACACTGTACCTTACAACGAACGCACCTGGTCGAGTAAATGCCATTGAGATTTGAGTTCAGTTTTGGAAAATAAATAATAAGGGCGCCTATATCTTGACCCTTCTGCTTGACATTATCACAGCCAATCTGAATCTGAAGACTATCATTCTGACACGCATTTATGAAGAGAGATGTTCGTCCAAACGGTAATACTTGCACTCCAAAATCAGCATGTAACACGAGAAGTCGTTACTATTCTTCCATGCAGCAATGTACACAAAAGTAGCAAGTCGTTTGATTTCGTTTTGTCACACAATATTCCGCGTAAGAGGCACCTTATTTGCAATCCTGTCTCGTAAATCGCAGCTTGTTGTTCCTCCCAAAAAGGTCCAATGATATAATTCAACTCGAAGCGGTATTTTGGCTCGAAAACGTTCGCTTTCCTTCTTCGCAAATGAGCTCGTAATGGAAGCCACGTTAAGCAGGCTGGGGGACATAATAGCCTGCGTGCAGCAATCCATTGTGTTACTGCACTTTTTCCATTATTTTGCGTGATTTGACGATGCTTGAAGAAATTGAACTTTTAAAGAACGAGCTAAGAAAGATTGAAGTGTGCTCTCGACTTTAGTATAAACTTACGTGCTATTAAAGCACTTAGCTCTCGGAATATCGACACCATTTTTATTTCGTCGATTAATATCTCTACATCGAGGAGACAAAGAACACGGTAATCAGCTACTTGGTTCCCTTCGGTGAACCACGGTTGGCTCGTCGTGTGCAGAGAACTTGCCACCTGTATAGATAAGACCAGAGCTTGAAGTATCCATTTCTGCCCACAAAGTAGGGCGTAATACTTATTCCAAATGTCATCCAAGATGAAAAATGAATTGCAGAAACGACAGAGGGATAGCCTCAGCAAGACACGGGAAGATGGTGGGCCCACCTGGGATTCCATCATGATCCCGTGCAGAAAAGCAAATCTTGGAGGATCGGAAGGGGCACATCAGTGCTTATGCACCCCTCCGACAGCGTAGGCCTCAGAGCAAATTCAAGGACACAGTTGTCGAGTATATCAATACGGATATAGCAATAAAACATCTTTCCAATTATAACCACATAAGGTTAACGTTTTTGCACATATAAATAATCTTAATCCAGCTATCATTTAACGTTATTCTACATCCAGGACGCTTTCCCAGTGTTTCAGGTGCAAAATCAGTGGTAATCTTAATACACGCTTGGTAAGCTGCATGAGTATTCATAAAATAACGTCTTCCGTACCGTCAGACAGCGTCTCGAGAGGTCCGCTTCCATGTGTGATCTATAGGCTTGCAGGTTGTGTGCAAGTTCTGCACTTCTTGAATGGAATCCAGATTTCTGCGGGGAAGCAAGATTGATAATTAAGAGTAGAGATGGGCACAATACGGATAGAAGTCGTGCGATGATGAGTGGTCGGGCCGTGTAAAGATATTAAACACGCATTGGAAGGGTGAAAAGTGTTTACTTTAGACTACCAGGAAAAAAATGAATTATGCAAAATACGTCTGAGCAGAGGGAAGTTGCGATTTTCACATCGGAACGGGGCAACTACATTTGGATAGCACATACCAATACGACAAGTGGCTCTGACTTAGGTGATGACCAATATCGATGCTACAGTAAACTGGAGATCGTGCACAGATCAAAATGTCAGCAGTGTTTGCTCCTCGAAGGTATTTTTTGAGCAGTTCCGTGTATCTCGGGTTGCGAACTTTGAACTGCGCGATTTTCGTTTCGATGATTTTCATTACTTCCGTTTTTTGAAAACGACTTGCAGCATGGTTCCATTTGTCTATAAGTAATTTATCACACCATTATCGTCAGGTAGACGTTGACATGTGGTGTCACAGGTATTCTTAGGAATGCTGGCGCTCCACATGAAAGCTGAACATTCTTCTGCGTTGTCTGAGTGGATAAATTGACCAGGAGTACAGTAATTGACATAGCTCTTGCATGTGCAATCGTACCAACACTACGGTCGGATTGGAAAGACTATTTCGACATTATCTCAGATTTATGGCTTGCATTGCAAGCGGTGACACTGCACTTCGTCTGGACCGATCGGAATCGTCGTTTGTTCGATCAACGATCAGCAACTCCGACAGTTCCAGCACTTTCCGTCATTTACACCACGTTTAGTGCGCACGTTCGGTACTTTCGAAGACAGTGTTACGACCAAGAGGAACGCATTCAGCTTGCAAAGGTACTGGATCAACTCGCAACGCAGGGATCATTTGGTGGATTTTTCAGCAGTCGAAGATCATTGCTGCGGGTCCGGCACAGGCGAGTGGAACGGCAAGTGCAACTCGGATCCTAGTCCTAGTTGGATGGCGTTGTTCCGCCTAGTGTGGCGCACACCAATTTTCAAATCACTGTACTTTTGGACCATTTTTACAACTTTACAACTTTACAGCATCTACAAGCTTGATACAGTCTCGTATTAAGGTGGCTGAGGCTACTGCGATACGGGATTATCAACGAGAAGACATATTATCATCTCTCACAGGTATTTCACGAAACGTTTTTTATATGTATATATGTTATTTAAGATAGCCTAGGCAACTAGAGAAGTCAGTTAGTCTAATTCTAGTAATATAGACACCTTCAACTGACATAGCTCTGATCATTAGCATTGTTGTGAACCTTGTAAAATTGCAAAGTGAACAGATAATACGTCTCAATTGTAAATCATAAATCAAAAGTGCTGCGTATAGGATACATGTGGACGATTTCTTCCCACTCTTTCCATTCTCTGCGTAACGTATCTCATAAGCATGCGTTGGTAATTTTCTCGAGTATGGAACCTAACTATCCTCAACCACCTGTTGCATCTCATTCCCGTGTCACATGATACCCCTTGTATTTGTATGACGCATTGATTTATTGAATGCGTTCCGATAATATAAGAATCTCTTAAATCTACAGACTCACATTGAATCCTCTTTAATGAATAAACTCAGCTTGATAATCGATCAGCTTGATGTTGGATGAGTCAAAAACCTGTTTTTCGTATGAGCCGTATTGTGACTCTCGCAATCCCAACGATGAATATGCCGATATCATCAGGGTGAAGCTATACCGGATTGACCAGCCAAAACATGGCTTTTATGCGTTATATACCATATATTGCTCTATTCGATATTGATTGATGGTACCTATGAGTGTTGGCAAGTTGTTCACCTAACACACACATGATTCGAAATTCCGAAGAATACATGTGTTCAAGTTTCTGTAAACCTGTACTCGTAGGTTTATCTATAATCACGTGTAAGAAAAATGATCATTCAGTGAGAACATCCTTCTTGACTGTCGTCTTTGAGGAACATCTATTTGCAATAAATTTCCATGCAAACTGAGAATATGGCTTTTCACAAATTCTCACGAATAAATGACCGCGTCTGAGCATCGGGTAATTTTGGACACGAGTCTACAGCGCCACGTAGCTCCATATTTTCAACTTGGTGATTGTCACATTCGATCTCCATTTGAGCATGCATTGATACATCTTATACACAGCGTATGTTAAATTTGCTGGCTGCATTATACAAGATAGCTAGAGAATGGCGCTACGGTTTGCATACTAGTCTCTGCACATATTCTTATATTGTTTTATTTTTTAAGTGGTCTGGATGCTCCAATCTGCGTTGCTCTCGTGCTTTTCCATTATACCAGCTGTTCGTATTCCCACAATCTTACTGTTTCGTTTCCTGTAATTGATTCACTAAGATAGGCTCATTTCCAAATCGCTTTTGCTCTCCCATACCTCTGATTCTCATCCTAGAAAATATTTTGTACACATGTGCACTTTGGCCTTAAATGTCATATTTGCGGCAAAGTAATTCTCGATTGCACAATTCGAATTGCATACTGGGAAAAACACGTTAATACCGAATGCTCTCCTGCTTCAGGAACTTTTTCGACATACTTTGAAATGTTCATTACGCATGAGCAAGCCGACGGAATTCGATACATGCGCGATATCCTTCAAAACGATCCGAAAATTCGTATCGCATCTTGTATGTCGTTCAGATGTTGTAAATGTCTTCGTTGAGTCGTATGGGTGTACATGACCCCAGACTATCGTGTTAATACGCCTCGATCGCGCGGATCGGCATCATTGCAGTTTGAAAATATTGAATCGTGCTATCGGTATATCATAAAGACGTTGATTCAGTTATAGCGTAAAAATATTGGCGTACGTTTGATGACTCCTATCTTCGCATAAGACGTTGGATCAGTGATGAATTAGAAAGTATGGGGCATCGATACATAAGCCCTGCAGCGAATGGACTGGATGGCAAATATAATCAGTTTCTTTTCAGAAACATGCCTATTAGTCTCACAATTAAATCTTCACAATAGGAAGAACGTTCAGCATGAGTTATTGCGATCGTGGTGTTTTGATTGTGAAATAAATTGCTCCGATGGGAATTTATTGTTCATGTTAATCAAAAGAAGAATAGAACTGCTTAGAAGGATTCAGAGCCTTTGATTGCGTTGATGTAGAATGGGAGGAGTTTCAGGATCAGTCAAGCGATAACTTTTTCGTTTACGACAGGGATGGTAGGAATGAATGCGAATGGATTGATGCTTCAGGGAAGACTTTTGACTGATTGCTTCTCTTACTTCAGGGAATGACATCACCGCTTTCATTGACAGAAATTGTAAATGTCATCGGAAATATGCGAAGGCCACTCCGGTTTTTGACAGCACCTCGAATAGGAGTGCATTCAGAAGTACTGAAGTGCAGGTCTGTGATATAAAAATTGGCGATAGTGTCCGAGCGGACTGGCGTTAAGAATGACCAATTGGTGACACAAAGAATAGCAGTAATCTCTAGATGATTTGTGTATTGTCATCACGTGGTTTGACATTGGGCTGCTGAAAGAATCATCGGAATATGGTGAAGATTTCGCAGCAAAGTCTGACAAGAGTGCGCCACGAAAAAGATGACGGAATGGTACAGTGAGATGGAATGGAGTACTTACATCTCTCCCACACACCTTCGAATTACCGATGTACCAGTTTTCTCTGGATGCGTCAATCGTGCGCTTTTGTAACATTTGTGAACTGAGTACGATTACGGATTTATGGTAAATGACGTTCCAGTGCCGGCGTTTTGTAAACTCAAACATTGCATACATCGTTTTTGGTCACATAATCCCTTCAGGTAGTAAGGACATAGTTCATCGCGTTGAAGAGTTTTGTGGTAAAGAATCCCAATTTGCCTGATTTACACATTATTAAATGCAGAGGCACAAGATAAAAAGTATATTGCCAACGGAGCACCACACTACCCGGGTAGTATACATAATAAGTGAATGATTATCGTATGGCTTGCACGCACTTGTACTCGGTTCTGTGTTGATCAATTGCATTAAATTCACTCGATATACTCCACAACTTGCAGAAATGACGATGCATCTCATGATCGATTCGTATGTATCTCGTACCCCTGATGTCTACGGCAGTGTATCAAGCAAATTAGGTCCTCAGATACAGGTTTCTCGAAATAGAAATTAGATACTGCTTGTTTGCGTTGTTTCATGATGGATTACCCGAGTTCGTTCTTATCTGAAATATTCAGTCCGATCAAATAAATAATGCGGCTGTTAGGAAAGAGTGTGCTCAAGGGGTTCCTTGTCACGAGTTAACCACAAGTTCGCAAATTTGCAACGTGACCATTCTCTTGGGATCTAAATCGTGCATCCACGAGATCAGTGAAATGATTTCTTGCAGACACAACACAATGTTGCGGTCATGAAGCATCTCAGCTTCTTCAGCGATGTTTTGTTCGCTATCGATCTCATCGTTTGTACCGAAGTATCCTTTCTTTCGATATTGCATGTGCACTAGTAATGTAATCGACATATCGCATTGATGCGCTTAGGAGCATTGTGTGATGTTGAGGTGTCGGCATCGTGTGACTTTGATGCCTTTTAATTAGGTGGTATAGAGGCTTGTGGTGGAAGAACACGACACGGACTAACGGTGGATAAGTGGATGATTATAGTGTCGTCAAATCTGTGATCGAAAGCAAAATCCGCATGCTCCAGTGAAGCTACAGGCAACATTAGTTTGTTGTGCAATTTATTCGAAAGGGAATAAATATGAAATTCCCGCTACGATACTCGAGAAATGGGGTACGTCTTCGTAGAAGGATTTCCACTCGTATTCACGACAAGTACGACATGAAGACGAGCAAACTTGTAGCTAGTGTTTGGGCTTTTTCAAAGATTTATTTATATTCTTTTCATGCCCTGCATTCTTCGATATACTGTCTTTAGGAAATGCTCAGTGGTCAATGAATCTCTCAGACTGATGGAGAAGACAATGACGCTAAGATTCAGCCTCCGCAAATACAAAACGCACTTCGGCCTTTTCTTTCTTTCGTTTATAATGCGATTAGCTGATGGATGGAAGTATGATAGTACGAATTAAAGCACATCATGCGTGAGGTACATGTACGTGCATTTCCGGTTGCCGTACGCATATTAATGAGCTCGTAGTCAGTAAATAAGTTCTTGTTTTTTATCTTAACAGTAGGATTGACATCTTCCTGTATCCCTTCTCGATGTTATACTGCCTTAAGGAATACAGAAACGATAGATAATCACTTTCCATGGGCTTGGCGCACCCTAATGCTGAGAAGGATTTGGAAACCATAAAAACGAAAAGATTCATTCTCGCCCACTCTACTTATCGTGGAAGTTGATTGCCTCATCGTGGGTCCTTTTCGTTACCACTGTTCTAGTTCGCACAAACACACGATAGAGAAGAGAAAGCACTCGTAGACGCCAATCAGCATGTCTATCTTATGTCAAAATCTTTAAGCAATAGCTCGTCGAATAGGCAATCAGTATGCAGTTGAATGTTCTTTAAAAACGAGTAGAAGAATAATCGCTTAGAAAATTCACACATCCGCTCTTGTCGACAATATCTTCTGTTCCATAAATACCGAGGGTCATCAGTCCATGCGGTAACTCACTGCATTATCAAAAGACAAGATGAAACGAGAAAGGTTCAACAAAAACGGATCACCGACACCAAATAAAAGCTAAGCCTGTAGTAACACGCTATTGCCTCCCTCGTGGATGATTATCATCTCAGTGTGAGCTAGGAGGATTATTTTTACTCGTACAGAGGAATATCTCATGCTCCACAATGAAATCTTCGTCATTATTTAGTGATTATAACAAGTGATTTAGATCACTCTCCACGACCTGCATATCTCTCCGGTTTCAAGCCTTACGGCTTGCACCTACGTTTCACTTGAGGTCTGCAGTCTCAAAGTCAAACGGCTTGGACGTGACTTGAGTATCTTTTGAAGTCTTTTATACATCAGCTGATTTATGTCGCAGAAATACTGATAATCTCTTTTTGTGTCTCCCTTGTCGCTGTCAGATTTCATTGATACTTGACCAAAAATGAGCAATTAGAGCTCTTCTGTTTCGATTCAGCTGTTATGACATTATTGAAGATAATCAGAAGGCTCTACTTCCTATGCACCTAAGATATTACATGCTAAAGGATTGGTAAGCGGTGATGGAAGTGGGACTCGTAAAGCCAACCCAGCTGCCGACTCGAATTGTCGTTTCTTTGCCCTTCATACTGCGACAGTCACAATAGTCACGTCGTATGTTTACGTTCAAGGAGACTGAATCAATTTCAGTAGGAACAATGCTTCCGTTCTGTCACATGTAGTCGTTACTCCTTATAAAGTCGATCGCGTAGTTCTAGTTCGATTGAAAGCAGTATAAATGCCCTGTCGAGCCAAAGGATCTTGTTTGATAGCCGTGTTGAGCGACGAGATCGGGCTGCTGCGATTCAAATTCTTATGCGCATCAAACAACGGTCTCGATACCCTTTTTTATATTCCTATTGCGTACGATTTCACCATGCAGGAATAAGGTTCGCGTTGTGAAGAACGAGCTAAAGTGTACTTTTGGATTTTGATATGAACGTGCGTGCAGTTAAAGCACTTACCTTGGAACGTCGACACCATTTTTTATGTCGTCGATTAGTAACTCTCCATCGAGAAGACAAGGAACACAGGATTCACCTACTTGGCTCCCTTCGGTCGGCTCGTCGTGTGCAGAAAGCTTTTCTTCTTCACACATGATAGCAGATGTTGACGTATCCATTTCTATCCACACAGTTGGGCGTAATCTCTTTGCTGATGACTGGCTCCTTTCAGCAGGCATCCAAATACTGGTTTCCCAGATTTGAGAAAATACTTCTTTCAAAATGTCATCCAAGATGGTAATTACGTTGCAGAAAGGACAGTGGGATAGCCTTTAGTAAGATACAAAAAGATGCCGGGTCCATCTGGTATTTCATTATCCTCCCGTACAGAGATATTACGTTTTGGAGGACTCGAGGGGACACACCAGTGCCTATGCGCACTTCCGATAGAGAAGGCCTTAGAGCAAAATTAGGGGCACAGTTAAAAAAAAGGCCACCTACACAAGATAAACCATGTAAGGTTAACGTTTGTGCACATATAAATAATCTTAATCCAGCTATCATGGAACGCTATTCTACATCTGAGACGGTTTCCAGATATCTGTAGCGAGTCAGCTAGCTGTTCGAGATATCCCGGCAAGCCCGTGAGCCTCTCACGAACCCGTTCCTCACCAACACAAAAGCGTCGGAACAGCAAATCGGTAAAGAGTAGGACAGTGGCCTGTTTATACTTATTCTAGATTTTGAGTGATGTAAATCTAGAAGATTTGAAAGATCTTTGTGACCGAGACCGTTAATAATAGAGGTTTAGGAAGTAAGAGAACTGCTTTTCGACTACGGAAGTTACTACACTATCCCAGGCGAAAAAGTAATGGCTACTATCGAGCTTGGTGAGCTGCATGAAAATTCAAAAAAGAATGTTTCCCGTACCATCAGACAGACGTAAATATCTAAAAGTATCAACCTCATGATTGAAGCACAAGTCGTATATCACCATCGAATTAGCGCCATTTGGAGCTATCGTGAAATAACAGCTCAATCAAGTAATCACTCTTGATGCCTGCCCCAGATGTTCAGCATTCGGCAACGTGGTCGTAATTTTAAGCAAGACAAAACACAATAAGCAGCTTCTCGCTTCCGTCCTCTTTCTATTTACTTTATGTCGAGTGGTTATTCAAGTGCTCGTTTTTTTACGTCTACAGCATCCGTTTCAGTCCTGCTTCTAATATTGTTGCGGATGTTCGTTCTTTTATGAAAGGCACATTCAATAACGGCGGAACAAAGAAAACTCGAAAATGGATTTTATTTTCCGTGGCAGAGTAGCCCTTTTTAATCGGTATAAAGGCCAAACTACGGTCATGATTGTAGCTAGTTCAATGCAGTAAAGCGAATTGAATTCATTTACGCACTTGAGCGAAAACCATCTTGGAAGTTGTTAATAATTTTATTATACGCGTATCGAGTAAGCGAGATGATGTGTGATATTCGCATGTCATTATCAGTGTAGGGTTGGGCATAAAGCTCCTAACGGCGTCATACACTCAACAACGAACAAATTTGCTTCACGTTGGCAATATCCTTACTGCATCTTTTCTCTCTAGATGAAAGAAGAGCGATGCAAGGATCAAGTAGCGTTGGACACGTATCTTCTGAAGGAAATGGAAGACTTGGATCATGAGAAGCTTTTTGACGAAGAGCATAGTTTCTTTAGACTGGCAACTTCGTACCACAAGATCGTGACACAGGATCAAGTTGAAGCCAAGTTGATTGTAGTCCAGCGTATGATCATCTTCTCAGAACGTTCTTCTCAAGTGGTTTGCACAATTGCATAGTCATGCAACTCCGATACAATGTCGTGATACAGAATTCAGGTTGAACGATCTCACTTTTGGCGATTCTCAGTCAGGTGACTTAAATCTAATCGTGCCGTGTCATTCTTGAGTCAGTAAAACTCTCTGGAAATAGACTTACGGTTGCCTATGCGTTTGAGCAAAAAAATCCAATAGAGAAGTCTTAATATTTGTTTCTCTCTGCAAATTGGTAGGCGACACACACAGTGCAAGATCTCTAGAGGACAGCAAGAAGTTTTAATACTATGCTACAAAGTTCGTTGATGTTCAATATCTTAGTTGAGAAGCTACAGATACATGGAATATGCGCATAAATTTTATTCTTCGACATGCGATGTTGCAGTTGCGTTTGTCTCAAGGTGGAAACACTGGTGGCCATCTGTTGAGAGATGCATTCGAAAGTCTTAGTCGGCCAGCACGACAAAGTACGATGTCCGGAAAAGCTCCAATGCACTGCAGCATGCTAATGTAGTATTTTTAGACTGAGTTGTCTAAAAGTGAGGCTCCTTTAAACTCTACATGAATCAACAAGTGTTTGACAATTGGTTTCGCTATTCGTCACACGTGTGAATGTATCGACTTCTGAGACGGTAAATGATCAAACGAATTAAAAAGTCTGCTTGGTCAATAAGCAATGGAACTTCGTTAGAACGTGATACATGTAATCGGACTCGATGCCAAACACACGTGCTACTTGTGCCAACATTCATTCGTCGGAGAAGCGAGATGCAATCAATTTATAACGCTTCTCTCTCTTTGTAAAGGTACACTTCTCTCTGAGTGTTTTACTCTACATATATTCCAAGCGATAGAAAATCGAAAAGACTTCTTAAAAGAAGTTATCCTTAGCAATACAGGCGCTCGAAATCGCTTTAGAGGCCATCAACAGGTTCGCCTCTGTGGTTTTAAACAATTCTGTACGTCTTCAATCAGTAAAGTAAGAGCAGCTTTTTTTATTTTCCAAGGTGTAGGAAGATTGCTGCTTTTTGTGCGATCCCCAACCTCCACCATAAAGATGCGGGCATTTGATAGCTATAGCTGCATTCCGTACGCACTTGAAATTGATGAATTTGAATATAGCGAACTCAATAAGCTAACATTAGTACCCATCCAGTTCATCAAATTAATGATTTTGTAGCGATCATTAGTGTATTTGGTAGGTTATTTAGCGAACACCATGTCGATGTTTATGTATCTGCATTCAGCGTTGTGTCTCTTTCCGACGCAACTTTGCCACAGCTTGTTGAGTACTATCGATCTGTAAGGGTTCCAATATGGGTCAGAAGCGTGCAAGTCATGGGCAGCGAAAGCTGTCTGTCTCGTATCTCAGCAGCAACAGCAACGGTGGAAAGAAACTAAATAAATGTGCAGGTAAGGTGATTTATCGCTTGCTTTCCAAGTAGTTACAATTCGTTGAAAATGCTGAAAAGCTGAAGGTTAAGGAATGTCGAGATATCATATAATCGTGAGAATTTATCTGCATCATACATGCGCGAATAAAGCCTAGCTCCTCATATCTCGTCTCTGAACACGACAGAATAGAACCATGCAAATACTTAATTGACGTGCAGCGACGATAGGCCCTAAATGATGAAAAGTGCTTTCACTCAAACCATTCGCACAAGTGTTGAAGGAATAGTAACACTTCCAACTCTATCTGTGAATAGAAATGTATATCACTTTGTCTTTAGAAAGCAGCTTTGGACTAAGATAGATGCACCTTCGTAAAAAGCATACGAAAGTGCACTTGAAGATTGAACCAAAACCTTCGGTCAAGGTCTATCGCTGAGAGAGCAAAACCTTGAGAGAGTATCATCGATAGTTACTATGAGTGGGGAAGTGTGTCAGACAATGACGGGCAGCCTCCGTATATACTTAGAAATATCAAATCTGATAATGACAGCTTTGATTCTATTTAGTAAAAAAATTCTGGAAAAAGAGCGCTGGCAAAAGATACTCCAGCAACGTATGATGCTACTTCTTCTATTTCTCACTGCATTAGGAAATGACAAAAAATACACTTACAAAATATGAGGGTTTATAAAAGGAGAATACATTTTGCAGCAGCATTTTTGTTGTTTGAAGTAAACACTTATTTCTTCCTCCTTTTGAAATGAAAAATAAGAGGGAAGGAACGACTTGTGTCGAGAGGGTCTGTGCTGATACATCAAATTGCGGGCGCTGTCCACAAAATGATCCAAGCGTTCAAGTGGACGTCATCATTTTCATTCGGAGATGGGCAGATGTCCACTCTTTTGTTGAGCTGGTCGATATTGAGTTGCATGGCGTTTCCTTCAGCCTTAAAGTGCCGACAGTTTATATTTATTTTGGGGGGCTTGCGATGTGGTACCGGAGCATTATAAGGTTGTGCGCTGATAGAGATGAAAGTGAATAGTAGTGTGACGAATGACTTTTCTTCAAGCATTGGAGGTGTGATGAGCCTTGTAAATTTGTAAAATGAGCAGATAATGCGTATAATACTGGCTCGAATGCTTCAGTATAGTATATACATTCATGACTACCAGTCTCTGCAACTTTTTGTGCTCTTAATCTGGCGGGCACCGATTGGTGCAAATACAATCGAGAATATTCTCATCCCTGATCCGTACTTACTCTGACTGTGTAATGCAGAAATGATGGGACACTTTCCAATGAGTGCGTTACTACACTTCTTCAGACCGAAGTTGGTGATTGCCCAACATGACATTTACCACGTGGTAATTCCGTCTATCTAAAAATCGTTATGAATTCTATGATTACTTAGGAATTATACGTTAGCTGAAAGTATGCCGATATCGTCTCTAGTTGTTTGCTGCGTTAATCTTATGCATTGTATAAAGCGATATAATTCATGAGCTCTGTAGAGTTCGGTAGAATGTAAACCTAATGTTGCACACGCAATTCTAATTTCCAAATAAGTCATAAGTTATGTGTCTGAGATTGCGCACATGATGGCACTGTCAACACTATTCTTGTTAAGAACTCTTGAGAGGCTAGATTTTTTACTTCGTATGGAGAAACTGTTGGAGTAGCTTTTTCAGAATTGAAATGGTCGAAGTATTCTCTCGGTGTATATATCATCTCTTAGAATGGGTACAAGTGGCTTGGTCAGGATTATTACGGTTGTACGATTATGGTTACTGATCGTAAGATGGGTTCTTATCGTGATTCAGAGTGAAAGGAATTTGTATGTAGAGGCTAAAGTACATTTCAGCAACAATATTTGAACAACATCAGCGGTATATGAGTTGGAAGCGAACAGATCAGTGGCTCCAAGGAACACCTGGAAGTGAATAGATTGATTATCGCTATTCGGATGACATCACCCTGCACAGTAGTGTGGTGCATATTAAATGAGGATGGTGTGGATGATATCAAAATTGCAGTGCGTAGCAGGATAGGGTCCGTTAAAATCCTCTCAGTTTGATAGGATTAGCTAATTCTATGCTTGCATAATGCTAACGCACGCCTAGGTAATGCTAACATGATAGCGCTGCCCGCTATCTTTCGACGTCAACTATCTTGTGCTCAATTCCCAATCATTCAGTCGAGTTCGCGTTTGCCTTTGTTCGTTCGTGATCATTCTTCTCAGACTATTACATAGCTCACGGTTTGTTCATGACAAAAAAATATACTATTTTATAAACTGAGTCCTAATAATTCACTGCTTTTAGGTCATTCATCACACAAAAAATATATTCAATAAACTTGGTCCTGTGGGTCCTGTTGTTGCAATTTCACATCTTCGTACGTTGCGTCCTACCCTCCTGAACGGCCACATCTACTTTCATGGGTGTATCCAAGGCTGCTACAACGAGATCAAATTCCGGCGAATTTCTTCGTCGATGATGCAGATGGTTGATTCCTTCGGGTCGATCGAGATGGCGTCCCACGCACTTGCACAGATACTGGTTCAAGGACAGCAGTTGAAGCAGCTGGAGTGACTAAAACTTAGCCAATCATATCAGACTGTGGGATTTTTAACGGCTCCCTTTATTTAATTGAGTATAAGCCGTGAACATGAAGAACTGATTTTACGACAAATTAAGCAGGTTGCTTTGTGTTATATGCTGCCACATATGTCTCTCTCTTCGAATCCTCGAACGCTGAAGGCTTGTCAATTTTGCTGTACGTTAGTATATGGTGACATCAGTAATGCTCGGAATTACCAAAAGGTTTGGCACTGCTCGGAGCGCACTTGGTCTTACAACGAAATCAGTCTCTAATACTATTGCTTGTAGGATGTGCACAGCTACTTTTTTTGAACAGTTGAATGACACTTCCAATGATGTTTTATCCGTGGCAGTCAAATGGTGAGCAACTCGGCATACATGTTTGCGATTAATTGTATCAATTCTGTCTAGTTTGGTATTATGGTCACGAAAGTGAGTGATCGTCAAGCTGCGGAATTGTGCAATCTGATCCTTTATGACCAATCCGAGCTTCAGTTGAAGGTGTCTATATTACTAGAATTAGACTAAACTGACTTCTCTAGTTGCCTAGGCTATCTTAAATAACATATATACATATAAAAAACGTTTCGTGAAATACCTGTGAGAGATGATAAAATGTCTTCTCGTTGATAATCTCGTATCGTAGTAGCCTCAGCACCCTTAATACGAGACTGTGTCCAGCTTGTAAATGCTGTAAAGTTGAAAAAAGATGGAAAGTTGTAAAAATGGTCCAAAAGTACCGTGTTGTGCCATTTGATGTGCGCCACACTACGGTGAGCAGAACCAGCCAACTAGGACTAGGATCCGAGTTGCACTTGCATTTTGACTTGTCTGTGCCGTACCCGCAGTAATGATCTTCGGCTTCTGAAAAATCCACCAAATGATCCTTGCGTTGCGAGTTGATCCAGCACCTTTGCAAGCCGAATGCGTTCGTCGTGGTCGTAACACTGTCTTCGAAAGTACCGAACGTGCGCACTAAACGTGGTGCAGATCACGGAAAGTGCTGGAATTGTCGGAGTTGCAGATCGCTGATCGAACAAATAACGATTCCGTTCTGTCCAGACGAAGTGCAGTGTCACCGCTTGCAATGCAAGCCATAAATCTGATATAATATCTAAATACTCTTGCCATTCCGACCGTAGTGTTGGTACGATTGCACATGCAATATGCGTCCAACGTGGTCGAGAGGAGAAAAACTGATCCCAACTAGGGAGTAACTCCCTCCATAACTGTGCCGTGTGATCGCACTCTAGAAAGAGATGTTGATCGGATTCCACTGCCCCACACGAAGGCTGCGTGCACAATATAATGTCGGACTGAATATCCTTCAAGAACCAGAAACGAGATCGAACTGGCAACATTCGGAAGGCGAGACGAAACTGTAAATCCTCGAAAATTGGTAATACACGTTTTCGAAGATGCCGTGATGTAGCCATAAAAGTTCGAACTCGTTCTGAATCCAGTGCGTCCGATCTCTCCCGTGATGACCAATGTGTCGACATCGGATGACTCTTGGTTGGTTCGGGAGGTTTCCAGACGATTCGTGAGAGTTGTGAGCGTGAAATAGATGGAAAATAATGTTTCCTTTCCTTGCTTGTAACTCCCACATAAAATGATCTGCCACTTGTGGTTGGTATAATCCAAGTGATGAGACCAATCGTCGAGTGGATACGCTGGAGAATCTGAGTGACTTCATTGTAAAGTCGACTCAGCATCTTTTCTCCAGACGTGTCCGATGTGTTCAGCTCTTCGTCGTTTTAATACATGTCGACAAAATCTTCCTTCGTTGGCCATCTGTCGCTTTCACGAAAAAAGTCTTGCAAACTTCGAACGTCGAAAAGTGTAGCAAACGTTTTTCGAAATGTTCGATGTGGTTCATCCACCATGCCAAGATTATACCAAACGTTCTGCGTACTCGGATGACGAGGAGCAGCTTCGTAATGTAATTTTTGGTCGCAGTGAAACCACATCGGTTCTTCCATGTAGTACTGACGGCGTTGTGAAACATTTAAATCTGATATTGAAATGCTCCAATCCATCTGATGCCACATTCTAAATGCTTGTGTCCACCATGACGATATGCTCTCCCATTGAACCATTTTCCCATGTCGATTTGGTGCGATGGTGAATATATCCATCGGCTTGTGTGGTCCAAAGGAAGGCTGGATAAGTTGCAATAATTCCGTCGAAGCAGTTGTCCAATTCGCAGGAATAATTGTTGACGCATAGGAAGCGAACTGCTGAAGGAATTGAATACGTTGTAGCTTTAATCGTCCCACCAAAAAAGGAACTTGTAGTCCACCATCTTGTCGGCGAAGATATAAAAACTCTTTGCTGAGTAGGTGAACATGTTTTGAATCTTTTTTGTGTTTCCGACCAAGCACAAATCGATTTAACATCGATTGCCACTGTCGAATTGTCGCTGCTGGTATGTCCACGTGCATCGTGTAATGCCACAAACGTGATAAAATCATCGTCTGCGCAACCAGTAGTCGACCACGAACAGTTCTTGCTCGTCGAAACCATACACCAAACCCATCGTAAAAACGCTTGTCGAGAGTTGAAATAACCATCGAGTAGTTGGTTTCTGGCCGAACGGAATACCCAAATACTTGACCGAATCCTCCGGACCCATTATGGTCAAATTGGGAATACGTGGACATGGCTTGGTCCGATTCAACGAGAGCAAGGATGATTTACTCAAGTTGAGTTTCGCACCCGATCCATCGCAATAGACTTGGACGAGTTCGAGTTGCGTCAAAACACCATTTGGTGTCTCTGAAAGCAATGTCGAATCGTCCGCAAAAAATAATGCAGTTGCGACAGTCGTGCCATTAATCCAAATGCCATGTTCTTCATGTTGACGAAGTAAATTTCCCAAGGTTCGATCGTCATCAGAAAAAGTAATTCTGAGAGAGGATCACCTTGTTTCACTCCACGTTGTGGTGTAATGGACGGTGTGATATTTCCATTAATCAGCAACTGCGCCTTTGTGTTATTGTACAAAAGACGAACCCAGTCGATGAAACTTTTTCCAACGCCCATTTTTTCCAAAACGCGAAACATGTACGTCCAATTGACTCGATCATAAGCTTTCTCAAAGTCGAGAAAAGTCGCATAAGCTTCCTCCCCACGATGAGTGACCAAGTCTTGTATGTCGGTCAGATGTCGAATATGGTGATGCATTGACCTTCCTCGCAGAAATGCTTTTTGATCTTGATGGATCAATTTTGGCAAAAAACGTTGCAATCGATACGCCAACACTTTTGAAAGTACTTTCACATCGACGCAAAGTAGTGCGATCGGTCGATAGTTGCCAGGATCACCTCGTGATCCTTTTTTGTATAAAGGTGTGATTGCCGAGTGACGTTGTGATCGAAGTAAAATTCCTCTTTCCAGCTGATATTCGAACACGATCTTCAGACACTCGCCAAACGTTTCCGGATCAAGCTGATAAAATGCAGCTGGTAGTCCATCCATACCTGGAGAAGAACTACTCCGCATGTGCTCGATCGCTTCCGCCATCTCGGTCGTACTTAACCGAGTGGAGAGACGGTCTTGCTCTGCTGAGGCAAGTGAAACTTGAATCGAATCGAGTAACTTTTTTTGCTTTCCTTCACTTGGAACATGTGAGTCGGTCTCAGAGCTATAAACAGAGCCCATGACGCCACCCCAATGATCTCTGAATTCGTCAATAATCTCCCTCGGGTTCGATGTCACGGTACCACATTTTTTTGTAACATTTTCGATCGGCACGCGACGACAAGAACTATCCGGAGGGCGAAAAAAATGCTTTGAAGAGTTTTCCATATGCTTCACGTGATGGTAGAAGCTTTCATCTTGGTTGTATTTCGCGTTGTTTTCGACTGAAATTCTAAATTGTTGGAGACTCGATTCGTAAAAATACCGTGACTCATTGGTGTCTTGAATGCGATATCGAGCTGCTGCGACTTCCAAAACACGCTGGCTAGACTCAACATCACGTCGGCTATCTTTTGTAACCTTTTTTTCAATGCTTTGAAGCTGTTTCTTGATTTTCGTCCTCCAACTTTCCCACATTTTACCGGGATTCGAAGTTGTCGGTAACTGTTCGAGCACCAAAATCGCTTCCAATTTGATTGCTTCGACAACTTTAGGATATTCAAATAGTCGTAATGACCATTTCCAATATCCTGGACCCGTAGATTGAGTTGGATTTGCAAAAGGTACTTTTTGTGCCAGATGATCTCCCGCATGTCGTGGACGAAAATACTCAGAGGTTTTGTATACCATGTTGAATAGCTCTTCCGACATGCAAATATAATCAAGTCGATTCTTGCGAGGTAATGGTCCTGTAAATACTGTTTCAGTCGGATGTTGGATTCGCCAAGCGTCTACCACACCCAACTGTGAAAGCCATTCCAAACACGCTAATCGACTTGGTTCGTGTCGAATTGTTCCACTCGAAGCATCGATAGCTGGATCGAGTGGTGTGTTGAAATCACCAAATACGATATGTGTTGCGGTCGATTCGAAAGTGTTGGAAAGCAATAACTCATAAAAACGCACTCGTTCCTCGGCCTTGACCGGAGCATATACATTGTGAATATACACCGGTGCATCGTGAATGAGAAGACGCAGAACCAAATAACGATTTCGAATGTTTCGTTCGGTGAGTTCTTCAGCTGTTGAGTAACCGGGAAAGTCTGAACGAAGGATTGTGATGACGCCGCCACTGCGGTTTTAAGTCGGATGGAGGAAAGCAGTGTTGTGGTCATTGCCAAACATATTGTGCTGCATTTTTGAGGATAATAAAAATTGAAATGATTCCAGTTGGTTGTGATCGTGAAACTTGGTTTCTTGAACACAACAAATGGAGTGTTGTGATAGGATGTGGTCGATAAAAAGATGACCATTTTTATGAATTCCATTAACATTCACCGTGAGTGCTGAGATATTGTTCCACGTCGAAATAATCGAGGAGCCCTTAGCATTCACGCTGAAGTGGACCAGTAATCAACCTCATTTCACCATCTTGTTGTGAGAGGTGAAGTGTTGTGTGTTCCTCAGGAAAAAAGCTGAGATTGACAGAAAGCTCAGCGATGTCACCATGGAGAAGTCCACGCCATCTACCTCCAAAACATTGCGACCAACACTTTATGCAAACGTCGGAGCGGAAGAAGGATATGATCACATTGGTTGGAAGTAAACGACAATGATGACCCAGAATCCATATCACTGGTCCATCGGTGAGATATTGGACCCAGTGGTCGTTGGTGTAGAATGTCGGAGCAGTACACATGAATAAAAGTTCCAACAACGCGAGAGCTTTCATTGCTCGAGTCAAACCGATAACGATGTCCGGCACTGACGTCCACCACGGCATTACTTTCTCGAACAATACCGATCGCTTGGAGGGAACTTTTCCACCAACGTGGCGACTCCATCGCGTCGCAAACGTAACATCTTCGCCCAGATTGTGTGTTGCTAAAACGCGATTTATCATAAGTAGATGCGCCACTTCATCCAAAGCTTTATCATTCGACTCCATACACGCGAGTAGCACACCATTCATCGTGATCGGATGATCAAGTGCCACTCGGATGATTTTGTTCGGATTCGTGCAGAACTGGATTATCTTTCGCATATGAGGGATGCAAGAATCCGCTTGAACCAGCTAGTCCGGTCGGAGCGAGTGAAGGGCATTTTTGGAATCGATTTCCATTAGCTCCCCTATTTCACCAACTCGGGTTGGTCGCTCCGATTTCTCGATCGTTGTATGACGTTTTTGATAAAAGTGTGCCGCCTCTTTCGAGGTGGCCACCTCTTGTGGCATCCGTGCTTTCACGGGGATGATTTGAACGCGATTTCCATTCTCCGGATTGGCAACCGCTTTTACTTCTTCGATCTCCACCTCCATAGTTGCGAGTACAGAAAAATAATTACTCGTCGCTAGTTTCGGAAGCGCAAGAGGTGGTGCTTTGTAGACCATTTGTTCGAACGGTTCCACCCGGTTACGTTTCCCACTCTTCCATGCCAACTTCATGGATACATCCCCATCCCGCTCTACCCGTGGTTGTGAGTATGACTGACTGGTTAGTTGGAGGATGGGAGTAGACGGCTGCAATAAGGCTGATGCCCCTGGTGGTGTGATAGTTGGGGGAGTATTGAGCTCCAACGAGATTTGATCGGATAGCTTCCGTTCAGGTTTCCTCGCTTCCAATTCTTGACTGAGAACTGGCTTCACTACCTTTTGTGGTGCCACCACGAGCACCATTGGCGCGTTTGTTTGGTCTGGTTGCTGTTGTGGTTTTTGTTGCGGCTGATTTTGAATGTGGTTTTGCTTTTGCTTATGCTTATTCGATTGTTGTTGCCGTGCTACCGTGGTTGATATAGCACACAAATCCAAGCAATAAGGACCACGTTGACCAAAACGTGGTCGTTCCGATGGGATAGGAGCGTGTGTCCCTCGCACACGGTAAAGTAACTTTTCGTATGCAATTTGTTCGCATACGTTACCGATGCGGACCACTGTGGAGGGCACGTAGGAGTACTAAAGTACACTCTCCACGTCGACATCCGGACACCCTTGCACGGAACAGTTTCGCGAAAATAGTAAAGACGACTGGACATCCTAGACTGTGAAGGGAACGTAAAATCGGAATCCGTTCTTCCTCCACGCTCACTCCAAATATATCCAGGTAGTATCTGGATTCGAGAGAATCATACTCCCGAAAAAAGTATTTAGACCCGAGGATGGTTATCGGCTGGCACTCCAGCTGTTGACAAGCATCCTCGGTGGAAACCATCACTGGAAGATTGCCACCAGGCATCTTTGATACTTGAGCAATAGCTCTGCTCTCCAATAGACTCTCGAATACTGGATTCCCATGATCTTTCATAAGGGAAGACAGGATTTTCCCGTTTGATGTGCGCACCAACGCTTGACCTGTTTACATAATCATGGGAAAGGTGGCCTTGGAGACCTTAAAAGGCTTCGCTGCCTCCAATTTTTCAGCCAACACCGACCACGCGGGATGTTGTCCATCAGCATACAATCGCATAATAGACTCGATGTCTGAGGCTTTCGGCTTTGGGAGCTCCACGCGAAATCTCGCCCGAGCTCTAGCCTGGTCCTTACGCAAGGACTCCTGCGACTTGATTATTTCTGCCAAAGTGGGACCTTTGGTGTCGTCCACACTTGCAGTTGCAGTTGCCTTTTGGTCACCCTGTGACGGGGCAACGACAGTACCGCTTGTACCACCGGTACCACATCCTACACCGGTAGTACCGGTATTAACCTGTACCGTCACACAGGGGGTGGGGGTACTTTCCACGTCATCACATAGGGGTGATGACTCATCAACAATCATGCAATCACCCAAAACATGGTGACTCATGAGGGTTGCCACGTCACTACAAGCGGACGCCAGCACCCTTGGTTGTGTCGATATGTCGACTTGGACCATTGTTTTCGAGAGGACAGAGTTGAAAAAGGTAGTTTTTCGAGTTGTTTTTACTAAATTGCGTATTTACGTAGTAGCCAGCAAATTGAGAAGTGCCTTTGTGGCTTAGTGGTAGAGCATCTGCCTTGTAAGCAGAAGGTCCCCGGTTCAATCCCGGGCGGAGGCATACGTTGGCTGCTGATAGCAGAGTAGGACTTTATTTTGAGGCGTATGGACGATGGCTTAATCCTTATTCGTGGCATTGGGAGTGGTGAGGCACCTCGTCTAGGGTCAAGATTTTTCTTATAAATATCAACCTACTCAATGAATCTATGGACGTGCCAAGAGCGCTGGCAACTACACCAGATATTAACTGTACAGGAGTTGGACCAAGATCTTCAGAGCGTTACATTTGATGATTACCACCGAACAACAGTAACAAACGGTGTCGAAATATAAGTACCACGGCGAACAACATTACTAAGCCACAAAGGAATCGACGTGGAAAAACTGTCCGTGGTCGACTACTACTTGCGCAGACGATTATTTATCACGGCTGTGGCGTTACGCGATGCACGTGGACATACCAGCACAGAGTATTCGACAGTGGCAATCAATGTTAATTCGATTTGTGCTCGGTCGGAAACACAAAAAAAATCAAAACATGTTTACCTGATCAGCAAAGAATTTTTATATCTTCGCCGACAAGATGGTGGACTACAAGCTCCTTTTTTGGTAGGACGATTAGAGCTAAAACGTATTTAATTCCTTCAGCAGTTCGCATCTGATGCGTCAACAATTATTCCTGCGAATTGGACACTGCTTCGACGGAATTATTACAACTTATCCAGCCTCCCTTTGGACCACACAGGCCGATGAATATATTCACTATCGCACCACATCGACATGGAAAAATGGTTTAATGGGAGAGCACATCTTCTTGGTTGAAATATGCATTTGAATTGTGGCATCAGATAGATTGGGTCATTGCAATTTCAGCTTTTTCCTGCTCACCAAAGCCGTCAGCACTACATGGAACAATCGTTGTGGTTCCACTGCGACCAAATTTACACAATGAAGCTGCTATTAGTAATCCGAGAAAGCAAACGATTGGTACAATCTTGGCATGGTGGAGGAGCCACATCGCACATTTCAAAAATCGAAAGCTACAGCTTTTGAGATCGAAAGTCTAAAGACTTTTTCGAGATGCGACACATGGCCAACAAAGCAAACTTTTGTCGACATGTATTACAATGACAAAGATCTGAATCCATCGTATATGCCTGAAGAAAAGTCAGTGAGTTGACTTGAAAATGAAGTCGCTCAGATAGCACAGCGCATCCACTCGGATCCTACCAAACACAAATCGCAAATCAGTTTATTCGGGACTACACAGAAAGAAGAGGAAACATTATCTCTCCTCTATTTCGCGCCTTCAACTCTCACGAATCGTCTGGAAACCTCCCGAACCAACTAAGAGTCATCACATATCAGCACACGGGATAAATCGGACGCAATAGATACAGAACGAATTCGAATATTTATTGCTACATCCCGGCATTTTCGGAAACGTGTATTACCGATGTTTGAAGTGCTACAGTTTTGTCTAGCCTTCCGGATGTTGCCAGTTAGATCTCGTTTCTAATTTCTAAAGGACGATCAGGTCGACATTTCGTATGAAGCAGTGGAATCCGATCGACATCTCTTTCGCGATGGCGATCACACGGCACATCATGGACGGATCTACTCCCTATTTGGGATTAGCTCTTATCATCCCCTCCCCGTTGGGCATATTACATGTGTAATTGTACCAGCATTACGGTCTAACGGATAGAATATGAGCAGATTATATCAGCTTCATGGCTTTCATTGCAAGCGGCGACGCTACACTTTGTTGAACCGATAGTAATCGTCTTCTTTTCGATCAGCGGTCAGCAACCCCGACAATTACAGAAATTTCCGTGATCTACACCACCTTTAGTGCGCATGTTCGGCACTTTTGTCGGCAGTAAAAAGTGCTGGATCAAATCGTAGCGCAAGGATCATTTAGTGGGTTTTCAGGATTCGACGATAATTGCTGCGGGTCCGGAACGCCAAGTAGAAACGCAAGTGCAACTGCGATCCTAGTTGTGAATTCGAGGCTACCCAGGACTATCAATTAGATGAAATATCATCATCTCTCGTAGCTATTTATATGAAACCTTTTTATATTTGTATTTGTTATTTATGATACTCTAGGCATCTAGAGAAGTCGGTCAATCCAATATAGTAATATAGACACCTTCAGCTGAGCTGGGGCGGACCCCTATACTGCTGATAGTATATATTTGGAACGCGAACGTCTTAGGAGTATCCCTTTTTGGCCAACCTTATAATAATCATGAGCATGATAAATGATGCGGTTGATAAAATGAATAGCCATAGCTTAATTTGTTATAGGGTTTTCCGGTCTGTTATTTTCCGGTCAAAAATACACAAACGGGATCACTATTGTAATAGTATAAAAAGAGTGAATCTCAAATGAGCTATTTAGAAAGCATGGGACGCGTAATTAGCGTGCGAAATCTTTCATACCAAACACACACGTCTTCTCGTTTCCAACGAATCTGACCATATTGGTTGCATACCAGAGCTATCTTTCACTGAAAAAATACGACTCGCATGGATGCTTCTCTTCTGTGACTAGTCTACATGACCACGCAGCATCTTTAACCGACTTATGTCTACAAACAGTAGCTATTAGTGTGATTGTACAACGCTTGTATTGTATTACAAGTGTAATGTACAGCACGCATACCGCTACATTTTTTGACGCCATCTGAACCTTCGTAATTAACCACGTGCCTTATGTCAATAAAAGCTTACATCCTGAAGTTCTCCAACCAAAAGTCGCTTGTGAAAGTTCAGTTACTCGCGCAACAAGAAGAAGAAATTTTCTCAGCATTTATTACACTTGAGCTTAACCTCTGGAATGCAAGAGTTCGTTTCTACGCCGGATAGAGGTATAAATCATAGCACAACATACATTTAATGCGTCTTCGTTAGCGTGATTAATCGTCTTTATATCCTCTAGGGCAAGATTTAATTACAATAAGTTGCTGAAGGTGTTGGCTGGGTTGTGTTATACAGGATTGGCCAGGCTTCATCCTCCTTATTGCCTTTTACATGAAAAAATAGTCTTTAAAAAAAAGTGCAACGTGGTGACTAATCTGCGTAGTGAAGATTTGGTCAAATCCCTTTGGTCCATCACCAATCAGCGGTTGCTGTTCAGGAATATCCACAAATAACACCCTTTTGTGGCAAAGGTATGTATGCTCAAAATTTACGAAAATCACCTTCGTTGCGTTCATACGTCAAATGTCAGTACTGAAATATCACAAGGATCTACACGCTGATATCTTAATAACCGTCTGGTGCATCACGCGATTGAATGCAAAAAATTACTTGCAAGGTGTTAAAGATAAATGACACTGTCAGAAATAGTTGCCCAAAGAATGCTTGACGTGAGCCACATTGGGCTTCCTAAACACAAGGTTTCGGCGTACGAAATTCCATGGAGCGATTTTTTCGGACAGAAATACGGATTTGTAGATTCTTGGAACAGCGCATGGTGTGCAGTACGACATCAACATCGCCTCTACCAGTGACATCATTTGCGAAGCAAAGTAAAAAGCTGTTCTGGCAGGGTTACATCACAAATAGTCGCTATACCCGGTCATGAAAGCCTTTACGATGCTCATTGAACGGAAAAAAAATATTATGTCATTTTGTGTACAGTACGTTTCGAACTTATCAAGAATAGATCAGGTCAACACTGAGGGAATAATATTTTAAAATCGAGTATTCTCGTGTAAAGTCAAGCATATTAACACACCGTCGTTAAAGCATTCCAGATCAGTGCAATGGGCTGGTCAAGTTGATTGGGAATGTGGAATTAACGCATATAATCAGGCCATAAATTGCATGTACAAGAACTCCTACTGATAAAATAAATATTAAAATACAGCAAAGATAATCTCCATATACTAAAAGCACATTAACTTGGCTTTCTTACAAAGTAGCCCGACGTTTTGTATCTTTATTTTGGACGAAGAAGTAGGAGGTTGAAGTTTGGCAAATTTTCGTGATTTTGTATGGAGAGATGGAAATTTGGCCGCATTTAATTATGCCGCCGCTATGGCCACAGGCAATTGATTTAACCAATCACAGCTCACAAAATTTAATTGTTGCTAAGTATGCCAGCCAATCAGGTCACTTGTCTGTCTACTTTTGTACATGAGCTCATTCACGAATCGGGCTAGATATCCGCAGTACCTCAGCAGACATGGACATGGAGCAGCAGCAGAACGAACAATTTACCGCGCGGAAGACCATGGAAGAACATATAAAGGCAGTAGCTGCTGCAAATGGCTATGGAATCGTCACCACGTCCTCATACAAGCAATGAGGTAGACGACAAGTTGTTCACTACAAATGAGATCGTTGAGGCGTAGATCGAAACCGTCACGGACTTGTCCAAGAAACAAGGGTGGCGAAAGGCAGTGCACTCATTGACTGTCCTTCAAAGGTGATGGACAGAAATCGAAAGGTAGAGCCACGCATCATGGTTGAGTGAGTTCACCGAAGAATTCAACGTTCACATTAATAATCTCCTCCCAATTAAAGACGGCACCTGGTCCTTTACAATTACATGCGACGAGCATAAGCACGAACTTTCCACCGCCAGGAACGGTCATCCAGTTCACACTCGCATCTCGGTGTCTCAAGAGGAAGAAATTGCTGGACTCTTTAATGCCAGCAATTGGAGCTCACTAAGCTAAAGCTCTGGAATTTGAAGCAAAAGAATGCAATCAGAAAACTCGATAGACGAACTCCAATGGATATGCTGTTCGAACCTTCACGTACTTTGGGCTCGAAATAAATATCGAGAAAGGTTCCGATGGGCGCATCACACATTTTGTTCGTCGCTCATTCGAAGAATGTGGAACTCTGAAGGAAGAACTGCGACTTCTTGTTGCTAGATTTCACCTATAAAACAAGCAAGATGAGATTTCCTTTGCTCCATGTTGTTGGAAATATCATGCTATATTCCACGTTATCGGCGGCCTTCATTTTCATGAAGAACGATGATGCTGACTCGTATGTTACCACCATCAACTTCTTACAACGACTTATCCACGCCGACCATCAACCGAAAGTATTCGTTATATTGACAGAGAGCTTGCTCTCATGAACGCTTTGGGATAATTTTTCTTTTGGCAACTATCCTGCTTTGCATTTGGCATATTAAGAAGAACGTCGTCGCCAAATGCAAGCTTCATTTTACTGAAAAGGATGATGAGTGGAAGCATTTTCGAAGGATTGGAGAGCGGTGACTTGCCACTTGTTGTTTGTGATTAGTATTTACATTTACATTTACAATCTAAGTTATTCCTTGTTGTGAAGGTAGTTTACTCAATCACGACCGCGGAGTTCAATGAACATTGGAAAGTTTCCAACTCATATAAACAGAACGCTACACGGAATCTGTGGAGTATCTAACCAATACGTGGATCGATCCAACAAGGAGAAATTTGTTCGAGCATGGACGAATTAGATTCGGCACTTCGGTCACACAGTCACTTCACGCAGAGAAGGTGACCACAATGTCGTGAAAGAGTTCATCGCAAGCAGCATGGAAAATCTTTTTGGGTGCTGCGAGCGGATACTTCAGTCCATGAAAACTTCCATATCGAATTTCACCACAAAACTGGCGAAGCAGCAAATAAAAATTATCGCTTTCGCGCAGCCGACCTCACGTGGTGACATTTTTCAACATATCAACCGGAAGGTCTCATAATATTCCTTCCTACGTGTTTTTGCCAATCCCTAAAGTTGCGCAATGACATCTGGAAAGAGCTCGACGTCCGATGGCAACCGGCGCGAAGCCATGCTCTTCTACTTTTGCTACTATCTGAGAGATATCTTGCGAGCATCAGTTGCGGAAGAATATCGCAAGCTGGAGGAGGCTTGAATTGAGCGATTTCGATGTTAATTGGCACCTTCATCAACTCCCTTCAGTACGACCTCTAGTTGCAGGCCACCCAGATGATGCTTTGCCAGTCCTTTACGAAATATCACGCGACAATTTCAGCAACCTACCTCGACACCAGAAAGAGGCAGTATTGGAAGATCTGGAAAAGATATCACAGGTATTTCTGGGTGATTGGTTATTTTCCGTTTGATATTCTAATGGTTACTAACGCTATTCAAATAAGCAAACACCACAAGTCCTCGAAGAGCCGGAGGTTGCTCAAACGAGAGGAAGACCAAGCGGAACGAGCAACAAAACCTCGACGCGATGAGACCCTTCTCAATTTGAATACGTGGAGCGGATGCCTCCCAGGAAGAGGAAGGTGCCGACGTGCGGTGCTTGTCATCAAACGTGACACCGACGTTCATCCGCAGCGTGCCCCGTCAATGCACAGAGCCGAATTCAATATCTTGCAAAAGTTGAACGTCATCCCATCGAAGATTCTCAACAGCAAAAGACACCTTTCCAACAATCTACTCCTTAGATTATCTACTATTAACCTACCATATATAGGTATCAGAAAAAAAACGTACCGACGCTAGAGCGATATAAACAAAAACAGCGTAAGAAACATTATGAGCTGGTGAATAAAAGTAGAAAAATGACCTGATTGACTTAGGAACAATTACATTTTGTGAGCTGTGATTGGTTAGATCAACTTTCTGTGGCCGTAGTATTAATGTCTGTGGCCATAGCGGCACCCTTAAATTATTTCCTATTAATACATACATATACTGTAGCCAACGAGAGAGCACCGGGTTGTGAATATTAGCCAACAACATTTGAGGTCTGTAATAGCCATCCAATATCATGCTGCAAGACACTTTATATGTCCATCAGGATGGAGTTCGGCACACGTCGGTGCGAACGGTAATTCTTGACCGCACATTCCGCGGATTTACCGCTTAATTCTTTGCGATAGATGTCCATGTATCGTTGTGCCTTCCGGCAGTGATGGCGAATCTCATCCATAGTTACCGTTCTTAATACCTTTGGCACCATCTCTTTCAATCCAACCCAGGAATAATTGCAATTTTTGCGAGCCTATCGTTTGGCAGCATCCCAAACTTTCTCAATAAAATTAAGCTCCAATGAAACTTTCGGTAAATTAAAATCAAGTGGCCAGAACTCTCAATCACTTCCTACAATATGCACTTCTATTGCAGGACACCGGGCTGGTTGGCGCTAATTTTACTTGCGCAGCAGTTTTGTGACATCAGAGGACACTTTTCACGGCAGTCAAGCGTTAGTCCTGCACGCCAAAGACTACTTTTCTCAAGAAAAGTTTTGATGCCCTTTGCTTTCCACGAAGGTTTTCTTCTGCATAATCCTCTGGCAAAGTCATCTCGTGATGAACTCCATCGCCTTAGGTTGTCTCCCGCATGAAGGAATATTTTCCACCTGGTCTAAGGTTCATTCCATTTGCACAGATAGCGTTGTCGGAAAAGAAAGCATAGCTTGTGGCGTTGTCGAAGAGAAAAAGTGCTCTCATTCCTGAAAATTGAGCCTCAAATATAGGTATGGCTCGATCGCGGACTTGTTGATAAGGGTACTTTGATTCCCACCAGCCATCTCTCTTTACACCAGGGTGCATAATCACACATGGTGGCGCAGGAACCCGCGCTCATTTTCTTCATCCAAAGCCAGACGTCCTGAAATCAGGCACAAGAATTCGCTTACATGGATACTTTTTTCTTGACCTTCCTTAATCAATGGCTGTTCACCATCCGGCAGCCAAAGGCGTTCCAAACCATCATTGGCGGAGAACGCGCTTTCGTCACGGGTAACCAAAAGAAGTGGTCGAACGTTGGCTGATGGCCAAATTATTTCGCCTTCGCGATCTTCCGCTTCCGGTGGGATAATAGGTATCCAAGGTGTTAGCTCCTCCATTTCTTCGAGAAATTCATCTCTGTATGTAAGGACGTCTTCACTTTTATGCCCATCAACATAGATACCTTTTTGAACCTCACGGTAATTGATATTCAAGGCATTCAGCCAGCGCATCATTGCTCTCTCAGATATTTTTGTCGAATGATCATAGCCCCATCCCACAGAAATCTTAGTATTCGTATGTTCAGTCAAAGCAGCGAGTTCCACCTCGGGCTTGTTTTCATATAGGTACGGTTGCAAAGGCAGAATACAATCTACATCATGAATAAAACGTTTTCGTTTGGCATGCTTTGCTTTCCTCAATTCAGAAGGAGATCCATTCTTCAGGAAGGCGTAGGCCCAAGTACGAATAAATTTAGCGTAATCTACCCCCTTTCCAGCTGCATCTGCGATGCGGCCATCCCTTTCCTTCCGCATTTTATCAAGCGAAAAGTACGCATGTAAGCTGGCACAGAAGGGTATTCCCTTCTGTGCCAGCTTGGAAGCTTTTCAATTATCATGGTGAGAGCCACGTCTGACCACAAACCACTATGTACATCGCCATTCTCATTGCTGTGAGCTTCATCATCCGCTTCGCTTTCCACATCAATCTTATCCTGTCCAAAAACTTCCACAACCGTTGCCTTCGGCTGCCAATACGATGTTAATGGTTTTGAGCTTGCTGCAGTATTTTCAGCATCGCGTTTTTGCGTCTGCGTGTACGAAATGAGTTCCCAACATAGCACATGGGGTGATTGCTGCTGTCCAGAACTAGAAGAACAGCTCTCTCTTTGTTGCTAAAGACTATGTCAGCATCTTCGACGCCATTTTCTATTTCGTTTCCACTGTCAAATTCACTGTCTGTATGAGAAGGATCATTGCTGTTCAGGCAAAAATTTTCGCCATTTCGTTCATGAACATCCTCATCTGCTCCAAGTTTATCGCTCTTATTTTCCGTAGCTGCCTTTGACGCTGCACGTAGGTGCTTCCTTTGCTTTTCAAGACGTGGCACGGTTGATTTAGGGCCAGCGTCGGACTTTAGTGGTGAATTTTATCGTGAAATTTTGGTCCAAATAAGAACTCCCCAAAGAAAAAAAAATCTATAAATAGATGTATTATGATTTATTTTATTTGGACGCAGAAAAAAGAGGGTATAATCATAAGTGTCTTGCACTATACACCAAAACGAATATTACACGGGCGAGATTGTGAAAATATGAAAAATACACCAAAAGGTCTAAAGTTAATGTGAAATTATGAAAAATATATTGTTTTATCACTAGGAAATAATTAGTCCCTACAGGTGCGCTTGTTGTGGCCGTAGTTACCGCATGTAGTGCACTTGTTGCAGCTTAGTCTTAAAAGCTTCTGTGGCAACCTGGGACTCGATTCGCTTCGCCTTCTTTGTCCGACCACGCTTCTTTGACACCGTGAGAGGTTGGTTCTTTTCTAAACGCGTTCAGTTCATCCAATCGTCACGCATGGACTCATCTTTACCATGGGATCGTAAGCACGCTGGTACACCTACTTGGTAC
The DNA here is from genome assembly GCA_905220665.1 of Albugo candida. NCBI lineage: Eukaryota > Oomycota > Peronosporomycetes > Albuginales > Albuginaceae > Albugo > Albugo candida. The sequence continues at coordinate 74,987 of CAJNAR010000023.1, forward strand.
ACGACGCATCGCAGAAAGTCTTGAGTAGCGAGAGCTTGCTGACGGATCGCAGGGCCGCATAGAGATGAGAGCATGGCTCTTTCATGTCGCCAAAGTAGCCACAAGAACACGGATTTTCAGGATTATCTAGATCGACAGAGCACTCGACAGAAAGCTCTCCATCCTTTCTAACCTTGACCACGAAGGATGACAGGCAACTCGGGATGATTTCGATCTTGTTAACGACAGATACAAAGCGCTTGCGCGAGAATTCCTTGGTTGCGCAAGCTGTGAGCTTCCCCCACGAAGCCGACTTGGCGACGAATTCAAACCACTTCATTCCTATGTACTTTCCACCCCCATGAGACACTCCAAAAGTGGCTTCTCTCTCCTGCTTCAAGCAGGGCGTTATCAACAGACTCCACGTCGTTGCTAGTCATGGTCCCAAAGCGCGGACGTTTACTATACGCGGCAGCCCATTTGATCTTGCCTTCATCGAGTAGCCATTGCAGCACCTTTGAATTGTTTTCCTTCAACTCACTGTCTCGCCGTTCGAACGACGCAACCGTCAAGGACTTGGACAGATTCCATGCCTGGTCCTTTAATGTCACATTGCGAAACTTGGCGTTGAAATTCTCGAGCATGTGACGAGCACAAAAAAAGTGAGGGATGTCACCTGCTTCAACTTGCATAACCTAAATGAGACCCTTGTCACGGTTGGAGATGACGAATTCTGGCGCTTCTACAGAGTGTAGAAGAAAGTTCAGGAACCATGACCAATTGTCTTTTGTCTCGCCTGACACCCAAGTGACCGCGACAATTTGGATTTCATGGTTGCTGTTTTTACAGCAAGCGACAAGAAATACTTCACCATATTTGTGCTTCATAAATGTGCCATCCAGATTGATACCGCGATCTGCAAACTCGCGAAGAACATGAATGCCGGGCTTGTATACGATGACAGCCCTAAAACATTTGTCCTCACGGAACGCGACATGGAACGCGATATCTGCCTTGTGTTCGCGCTTGTTCATTTTGTGTACGCATGACAAGATGAACTGGTACTGCGTGCGATCTTCATCGAAGAGTTGCGCTTTGAGTCGAATGCAGCTGTCGACACAAGTCTGGTACGTCAATCGACGACCATCTGCCGTTAGCTTCTTTTGCATCTCAGCTGGACTGGCGTCACGACCCTTATCAACGACGAACCGGAGGGCCGAATCAAGCACAACGACGTATGAAGAATTGTTTCCACGACTCGCTTTGTATGAAGCCAAGTCAACTCTCGTAGCGTCACATGTGTGCGGTACGAACGTACGAGGCGGCTCAATCCCTCACCATACGCAAAATCGACTGCGAAGCTGTAATTTGAATCGACAAACAACACCTTGTATCGTCTGTAGTCGCTCGATATGACACGAAACGCTCGTCCAAAATTCTCGTTATATGCAATAATCGAACTTGATATGTCGTCACGACTGGTGTAGTCGCGTGAGTAAAAATCTTCACGCCCGTCCGACCAGTCCCCTGGCGAACAGACTTTACTTAACTCTTATGTCTTACCAACGAAGCCGTCGTTGCGGGTAGTCGTCATAGTTGCCAGATAGATATTCTAACGAAATGGCACTCAAGAATGTGTAAACTCCAGACATTTTGGTATATCTTTCATCATTTCACATAAACTTTAGACTTTTTGAAGTATTTTTCATATTTTTTAACAATTTCGCCCGTATAACATTCCTTTTGGTATTGTCGATTTCAAGGAAATCCAGTTTTTATGCGATTTTTTTGGCAATTGTCATCCCTTCTACCCGCCCCACTCACCTCCTTCTTTTCTACGGGAACGTTACACATCGAGACACATCTCGGCGGCTCTGCCATAGATTAAGAGAACGCGCTTATTCACTATGCTTCTTTCCACCATTGAAGTCATCACGCTTCAGAAAACACGAGCATGCCTACTACTTCCTCGGATTTACAAAGACGAGGGTTGCTATCGTCTACCGAAAACCCCTGTCTACCTTCAGCTCCTGTATTGAGGCATACGAGAAGACTGGCTCTGTTGCACGTCAAGTCACAGAAGTTTCAAACCAAAAGTATAACGTGGAGAAGCGCGAATGGTTGCGTTGTTATATAAAATAGGAAACCCACTTTGACACCTGGACGAGACCAAGCACTCTTTCGAAGTAAAGTGGAACACGGACATCAGCTGCTCGACGATTTGGCGAATCCTTCGAGATTTCAACTTCACATATAAAGTCAGTCTCTAATGGTTTAGGGTTTAGGGTATACAACGCTAGTACTGCATGATAGGTTCTGAAACGCCGCGCAATCAATATCAAACAATCGGATATTATGCGCTTCGAATGTGAGATCAGTTCTGTTGATTGAAGGCATTTTACTTTGACGTTTTTGGATGTGGTATCATTTGATTGTCGCGGGATGTTAAGAAAGCGAGGATAGGCCTTGAAGGTAAGCATAGCGGATATGTCATCTCGTGATATTTTGTTTCAATATTTGACGCTTTGATTACCATGTAGGGGCAAAATCTTCTATACCGAGGCAAATTCACCAGAGTGCCAAGGACATTCTTGCTCTGCTTCATCGGGTGTAAGGGTCTTTTGGATACCTACATGACTGAGGGAACATTTGATCAAAGCAAGTTCATGGACTGCTGCCGTAACTGTGCCACTAATTCAGGCAAGGTACAAAAAGCACCCAGGAATGCACTCTGTGTGGGTTGCTGACGGCGCGCGGATTCATTGCCACCCAAGTTTCACTAGTTACCTGCGGTCGCTTGGGATTATACCCATATTTTGCCTTCGTATTGTCCTTTTTACAATCCCATTGAGGTGATGTTTGGATTGATTAAGAAAAGCAGGCAGCGCAATTACACAGAAAGATCAGTTAAGGCAATAGATATGTCGACGGCAATCTCCTCATTGCTTGAACCATATAGAAATACAAAATGCACAATCTCTTCCGTAAATGTGGATATTCGCTTTCAGGACGATTTAACCCTGGTGTAGGATACAATAATTTAGTTTATCTTTCTAAACTTGGTTTTGAATAACAAAGCACTGTTCTCAATTGTTTTTATTCTGTATGATCTATATCTATTTGATTAGGGGTATCTTGAAGAATTGCTTGACTGTCAGCAGTATCAACGGGTCTTAGTACATTGTTGTATGTTTCAATCATATTCTTCATCAGTATTCTTTACCACTTGCTGCAATGCCATGACAGAATCTTTCATACTGGTCAGCTTTATTAGTTGTGAATAACCAAGTCGAGCATGCCACATATCATCGCTTACTTTCTTGCTCCTTTTCTACGTGTCCTGCCTTTTTTGCATCTTCGACACGTTCACACTAGAGGATGAATTGCTTCTTTGTTTTTGACACTTGCACTATATCCATTTCTTTATCCTCTATTCTTCAAATTGATCCACTAAATGTAATCTCGAAACCCTTCGCTGCCAATGTCGTGATAGACAGTAAGCCTCTATCCAGATTCATGGTGATTGGGACATATGTGGCTGCTGTCGCCACTGTTTATTATTATCTATTCCCGATGTGAACCAGTGTAATAGATAAAAGCATTCCATTCTTTGTAAATCATCCGATTGTTTCTACAATCGGCTTCTTGTGCCCATATTTGAGACATTATAAATAATTCCGTTGAAATGCAAGATTTCTCTGTTTCGTATCACGCGCATCGAACTTTCCAATTTGATTTGGTTTTCGATCCCATAAACTTCCCATCTCCTTTGTTGTAAGTCCATTCCGTTCTTTACAAATCATTCCTTCATTTTTCGACGCAATAATCACAATAAATTACACGATGTCGTAAAGGCTCCCGAGTTGAAAGATAAATTGGTCATTCAAATTGAGCAATTCTCCAAGAGCTTGCATTTTAATGCAAAGTCATCGAGTTCGAGTTCTAATTTTCACCCGGGTGTGCACGCTATTACGCGAAAAACACTCTTTGATATTTCCCTCAGTTGGCTTCGTGATTGCGCCTCGCTCCATTGACTAAACAGCTGGGCTGATAGACGACGTGACGATTGCAAACGAATTCAAGTTGTAGACTCTTAACAGCTCGACGATTATACTTGATGAATCCGCTCACCAAACATATCAGGGTTTATGCACCGCCTAATCATCTGAGATGACATTAATTCCTGTCAAGATGGATATGGTATGTCATGCATGTCACTTTCAGGGGTCAAATGTGAAAGCGTACCGTGCAAAGTGTCAATTTTGCAAAGAAACAGATAACAACAAGTGTAAACTTCTGGGCAACATAAAGAATGGCCTGACAGCCAGCAAGACGAATACACAAGAGACGCCTAAGGATAAACCTTGAAGTGTATCTCATCATCTTCTTCGTCTGCATCGGTGCGATAATTTGGATTCCTATAGATCGATATATGATCTGTCTCTCGGTTCCAAAATACCAATCACAGACGGCTTCTGCGATTGTAGTTTGTCCTCCGTGCTGATCTCCGCAATGATCAAGCAAAAGATCTCTTTTATTTGGGTTTTTTATTACCTACCGCACTTAATCTATTTCCACTTCGTACGTGACCCAAGGGATTCAAATCCCATCACTTTCCCTTTTTCCGTTGCGCGTCACCTTCAATAGACCGCCACATCTCTTTAGCTCCGGGATTGTCTTTAACCCACTGTGACAGCAGGACCGGAACATGTTCATGCATTATAACAGCGGGCTTCCGGCTGTTTTCCGCTACTAGTCCGATCCATTTGACCAAGATTTCCCATGTCTGTGTAGCGCGATTCATACGGCACTCTAAGAATCGCTTCACCAAATGCCCGCCGTTCGCGAATACGATATGATCCTTTAGAATCTGCGTTACGTCCAGATAACGTTCTTTGTAGAACCGTAGGCGCGAAGTATGACGCGTGTGAACATCGTAGGGTTCCACTAGCTCCTGGATTTCATACACCCAATCGTTCAATGTAGACACCGCACGGTATGGTCCTTTCCAACATAGAACCAATTTGTTTGCGTGCTTAATGACTTGACCGGATAGGACAAAATCCCCAATTTCAAAATTAATACACATGATTCCCTTTTATTGGCTATGACGGCGTCTTGCCGCCTCAGATAACGCATGATGAATATGTGCCAATGTCTCTTAAAGGAATTTAACGGAGTCTTGCTGTTTTTCATTCAACTCTAGCGTGTTCATAGAGTCCAAATTGTTCCATGCCGTCGGCTGATACAACACGCTGACCGGATCTCCTGTTTGGTAGGGCTGTAAACCCCCCGTATCTGGTGCGTACCCATTCAATCGAGCCGATGGTAGTTGATTTATAGACGATTGACAGAGTGGCAACAAACTGGGCCACTCTGCAATCTTCAGCTTTCTCTCGCTCAAAAGACATCGCATTGTCTTAAGTAGATGACGGTTTAGTACTTTTACCGACCCATTCGCCCACGGACGATACGCCGTCGCGAAGTGATGTTCTGCGCGTAGAAGTTTTGCGAGTTTCGATATGACTTCATTCTTGAAGCGTGACCCTCTGTCGGACACCCAGACGGAGATCGAGTCATACCGTACGAACCAATCCAGTATTGCTGCCACGGTGACACCCGTGTTGGCTACCACACTAGGGATAATCTCACAAAACCCGCTCATTCCATCTTCAATATGAGCACATAACAATATCCTCCACTACCTGCAGGCATGGATAGAAAATCGAAATGTAAGATTTCGCTCGGTTTGGTGGCTCTTCAGCGTTTCTCCAAATGGGTTAGGACATCTTCCTCCTCGCGATAAAAGGCAGTGTAGACATCGGAGCACGAATTCCTTGACGTCACAATTCAGCGAGCTCCATGAAACATGCTTCGACAATATCTGGATTGTCGTCGCGACACCACGATGACCCGCAGAACCTGCATGGGCCACAATACACAAGCGTTGCTGGATAGTGACAGCACTATCAGGAATGCATATTCGGTTGTCCGTATCTACTAAGTCACAACGTTGGTTGTCCATCGTTAATAGGGGGCTTCTGAACGGCTTCGTTCTTGCGAAGCGGATTCCACCAACTTAATTTCGTCCAACGACGGACACTCGAAAGTAGTATCTTCCAGAGGCGATACTTTTTGTTCCACAGCCAGAGCATAGCTTTTGGTTGTACTTTGTTTCGCTTTTTTGTTTGGCGATCCCCAACGAGGCATCATATCACCCAAGACATTTTCATCCCCAGTCACATATTCAATTACATAACAAAAAGTTTGCAAGACCATTGCCCATCGCTGAAGCTGTCCGCTTTGTATCCACGCTGTTTAGATCGAAAATGAATTTTAGATTTCGGTTATCAGTGAATATGTAGACTATACTTCAATCGTTTACAAGTCTCCGCAATGACAAAAGCTTCCTTCTCCACTGTTGCCCATCGTGCTGCAGCTCCTTTAAAGGATCCACTATAAATGCGAGTGGTACATGTACTTTCTCGCTAAGTGGCTTTTCCAGCTCACCGGGCCCCACTTGAGTAACAATAGCTCCCCAATGATCTTGATAGGCGTCCGTATAAACACATAACTTCCAGTCCTCATTTGGGTGTGCCATCGGTACCATCGCGCAGAGTGCGTCCTTAATCAATTGCAAACACTGGTCGTGCGATGGACCACATTCATGTTCATCTAATCGGACTTGCACCAGCGCCGAGTAGTTTGGTATATTATTCCGCATCCAATTTACCGCACAAAGAAATTGCTGAAGATCTGCAGCCTTGCATGGTCGTCCCATTTCGCATAATACTTGAATCCGCTAGGCGCAATGACTCACTCCACTTCCAGAAATTGTCTTCCCGCACCACACAGTTTCAAAAGAGATAAAACAGCATTTTTTGGATGGAGGTTCACACCAAATTCTTCAAATCGTTTGAGAACGGTTTCCAGAACATCAAGAAGTTTCGCTTCTGTTTCCGCATACCCTAAAACGTCGTCCAGCCATACTTGAACAACCCTGACCCAGAACGGGTTTCAACACTTGCTCAGCAACCTGTTGTGCAAAAGCTACAGCCTCTGTTGACCTCATAATAACACGATTTCCCGTAAAGAGTCCTCCCGGTGTTACCACAGTAATGTAATCCCGACTGCTTTCATGTAGTGGAAGTTGCCAGTAGAAACGAAAACAATCCAGCGAAAAATAATAGCGTGATCCATCGAGACTCGCGAGAACCACTTCCAAATGTGACATGGGTCACGCCGTCGGTACTGTCAGAGCATTGACTGTACGCAGATCCACCGCCATTCGATAGCTTCCGATATCTTTTTTTGCTACAATTCGAGCCGCGCTACCCCATCTTGAATCGGGATTTCGATACATAAGGCTGTGTTCTTCCAGACTGGATATATGCTCCCTCAAGAAATCTCGGTGCAAAGGCGGATAGTGTCTAGATCTCGCCATCACTGGTTTACTCCCTTCCCTTATTTGTACCTTAGGAGGAGGGACTTTGACTGGGAGATCCGCTGCGAACTCCACCCGAAAAAGATCATGATGCCGTTGAAGTAATGAAGATAGCCGCGAAAGTGATTCTTCATTCGCTCCGTTTTTCTTGCTTCTACGACTTTTGACTCGAGAATCTCCTTGATAGCATCTCTTTGGGTCTCCGCCATGACCACCTCCGGCAACATCATATAGGCCTCTCTTTCATCAAAGTCGATGTTGTCGCTGGCATAGCACGCTTCGTCACATTTCTCCAACACACGACACGAAGGGGTACTGCCTCCCGTACTGTCTTCGATCCCAGAAGCGTCCCATATCTTTTTCGCTGTCTTGCTGCTCCCAATATCGCCTCGACGGAATATCCCGTCAGCTCCATCATGCCACGATCGATTAATAACGTCAGCGATTTGTCATTTTTGTTCACCATCACCTCCAGATGTCGCCATACCAAGGGTCCACTTGACGTAGGAAATTCTACGCAATCCAAAACCACTCGACGCTTTATCCATTGGGGCGTGTCTCCGAGCGTATTTAGCTTCATCGGCGTGGTGTATTGACTGACATGGACAAATGCCTTTGACACTAACGCGTCCACCAATCCCGCAGATACTATTCTGTAATCCGAGCCAGAGTCCAATAGAGTACATACATTTTGGATTCCATCCACAGTAGCGAAGAACTCCCCATTTTCTTTCAGTAAAGCAGCTTTCTTCACATTCGGTGCTTTCGGATAATATCCTTCCTGATTGTTTTATCGTTTCCTTAGGAGAGCTTCTGCTTCGCTTGGTGCGTACTGCGGGCATCTTCTGACCGAATGCTCCGTGCTTTCACACTTCAAACACTCAAATCTATTTCGCGGCGGACCACATTGTATCACCCGTTTCCCCTTCTCCTCTTCTTTTGTTCTACGATGCTGGACAAGAACACGTCGTTGCAGAACAGGAAACAATCGTGTTTTTGTAGCCGCAACATTCCGTATTCATTCCCCACGAGTTGCCTCAGGCTCCCATTCCATGAAACTTCTCAATTGTCCTAGACACCACAGGTAGAACGCCATCGGATTCTTCTTCAAATGTTGTTCGTGTCCATGTTCAGCTTCTCTTGAATTTTCCTTCTAAAAGCTGCCAGCTCTAGACCTTCATCCATCCATTTTACGATCCTCTTCGCATCCACCTGCTCTACATAATGTTGCACACCCTCCTCCTCCAATACGCGATAGATTTGATTTCGAAGCCGCGACATAAGAGATCCAGCATCCATCAATCGCGTGTTCATCTTGAACTTTTTCATCATTTCATCAATCTTGCCCAACTCGAAGGAATCTGTTGTGATAGTTTCTCTGAAGTAGTTTATCCAATCCTCCTCGACCACCTCTTCCGGTTGCTTACACATTTCGAATTTAATGATCTGAGCACGTGTCCATGCATCCACGCACGCTGACAACGGCATGACAAAAGGTTTGTTCTAACACGTCTCATACGTGAGCAATGTATTGTAATACGACTGATACATTTTCACAAACTCGCGCCTATCCCGCGACGTCTCCCCGGTGTAGATCGGATGCTTCGGCAATTGCGGCGCATTTGAGATGCGATTATCTTCCGATACATCCATCATATCCACATCTCCTGCCATGCTTCACAACTCGCACCCGTTCCTCCGTCAAATTCCCAACAAAAGGTCCTCCTGGGCCTAATCTTCTTTGTTCCCCACGCGTCCTCATCCCCTTCGGATCCGACGCTATAGCTTCGAGATCCGCGTACATGGAGTCGTTGCTTATCGTCCAACCTCGAACACAGTTGAACTAAAGTTAATTTTGATCTGTCTCGGTTCCAAACTACCAATCACAGACGGCTTCTGCGATTGTACACTCCGCGCCATAAAGATAGTGACACGTGTTTTTCTTAGAAAAAGATGTGAAAAAAGTGTAGATTGATTGCACTATACATGTGTTAGATTAAAATAAACACGGCGGCTTGGAATATTTACTCAAAGTCAGAATTAGATTTTTCAATCCATAGTTATGAGCAAAAAAGTGAAAATAGGCCGCGTCAAAATGATAAGGAACACCTGTTATATTGCGCGTTCCTCGACTTTGAACACTGCATTTATGCTCTAAGAGTGGTGCTAGTAGTGAGTCTTGAAACCCTCTAGCTCAATGACCATCAAGCAGCGATCGCTCATCGATTTCAGGAGCGCATGTTGCCGTTCTTGACTGATTTCTGACCACGCTTCCCTGACTGCCGCTTCAAGCTCGCCAACCGAGTGATATTGGCGCCCGTTACCGTAAACAGAACGCGCAATGTCACCCCAGAGATTCTCTATCGGATTTAGGTCCGGCGAAGAGACGGCCACTTCATCACATTGAGTTTGAGGTCCTTGAGAAAGGCACTGGTCGATTTAGATGCATGGATACTTGCGTTATCATGCTGAAATTCGTAGCCATCTTGATGTTCACGATCTGCGAAAGGTAATAGATGGTTAGTTAACGTCTCCTGGTAGTCAAACGAGTTGTGACGACCATTCAATGTGGCCAAGGATGTCAACCCTTTTGCGGAGAAACCGCCCCAGACCATGATGCCACCCCCTCTACTTTGACGGCTATAAAATGTCCTTGCTTCAAGTCGTATATCGTGCCAATAATACTTGCAACCATCTGGTCCGTCCAGCGTGAACCGCTTCTCGTCTGAAAAGATGATCCGGTCCCAGTCAGTGCAATCCTTGAGCTTCTGTTTGGCCCATTCAAGTCGTGCCATGTGGTGGCGCTTCGTGAGTTTCGGCGTCGGTTTCATTTTCTTGTAGACAAGATGAGGCGCTCGCTGGAGCAAGCGCTGAACGGTCCTCTTGCTCACCTGTGGTCTCACGGTGTTGGCGATGGCCACAGCGGACAAGTCACCGCTGATTGCGGCATTGATGATGCACCGCACATCACGCGGCCCGAGTTTCGGCTTCCTTCCAGGGCTCTTTTTCATTCCATAGCCATCAGGATTTCTTAGGTAAGCGTGGACGACGTTTGTGGAGCGCCCTAGGCTCGCAACAATTGTCCGTAGAGTTTCTTTGTACGACCTGAGGGCGTCAATTTGCCCTTTCTCGTACTCGGTCATAGCCGGCTTTCGCCCCATGGCTTCACTTAAAAAACACTAACCTCGACTATGAGCACGCAGAAAACATTCAGAAGAATCCATCCATGTTGAATAAAGGCGAAGAAAGTGCGTTGTCTCCCTGTGTGGTCGAGTGGTGGTGGTGTATACTATCAATTTGTCGCGCAGGTCTGTGTACCTTCCCGCCAAATTTCCCACTTCCACTTATCCGATCAACACAAACAAAACGCCAAAATGATTGGCTCAACGTAGGAAAATGTTTTATTCAATCAATAGTCAAAACAAAGTAAAAATTAAGCACAATATAGAAAATAAACGGTTGTCCCTATATTTATGGCGCGGAGTGTAGTTTGTCCTCCGCAATGATCAAGCAAATATCTCTTTTATTTGGGTTTTTTATTACCCACCGTACTCTAAGCTATTTCCACTTCGTACGTGGCCCAAGGGATTCAATTCCCATCAGTATCCTACTCCGTTCGGAAACTCTTCCACTTTCACAAAATTTAACTTGGGAATGAAATCAATGGGTAAATTATCATCTGGCTTGCCTTCATCGAGGCCCAGAGTAAGGTCTGGAGTTGAAGTAACCTAGCCTACTGAGGACTTGTTCCAAGACCGTAAACGTCAAGCTCGACATGCTGTCAGGGTATGTCCACCCAGCTGATGAAAACTGGTTAATGGACAGGAAGTAAAGAGACGATAGTTGTCTGATTCACAGAGAAAACGCAGTGTATTTCTTGATGTCAGTGTATTGATATATGGTCCACCAGAATTGGCAAGGCTAATGTGGCCAAAAGCATTGGTTTGAAGTGCGCCACGCATCCTTTCTATCGGTATAGCTGCACCTACACTTATAATTCATTTGATGTATACATCAGCTACTTGATGCGGTAGTTTCTATCATAGCTCCAAGAGCTCGAAAATACAATAGCATGCAGCGACGAGCACAGTAGAAGCTAGTACTTTTGACCATCGAAACTAGAAGTGTCTCGATGTCGAGATTGTAAGCTTGCAGTATAGCTACTGAGGGGTTATACCGCGTGCGCAGCCACATCTATTGATATGAAGGGCCTATGTATCGCTAAGATTACTTTGCCGGATAGAGCGTGTGATATGCGATTGTAGTGCATTTTCAGCTTAAAAAAATCACATCAGAAACTTAGCAACAATTCACACTTTGATCCTTCGAATTATTCAATCTCCCATCTAAAAATCTAGCGCTTCAAATTACTTACAAAACGCAGTGTGAGATAGATACCAATCTGTAGGAGCAGCCACATAAGGATGAGTAATCCGATATTCCGACTGATATTTGAATATAAAAACCCATACGTTGTCACGATGAAGGCTTGGGTGGTACGTGGTCCGTCCTGAGTCATCAGTATAGCGCACCCGTGGTCTTCTGCATGACGACAATGACCCAATTCGATGCTTACCAACGTTGACAGTGAGTAATTGGTAGGCACGAGCCACCGAATCCAACTATAAAATGGCTTCATCATCGGATGTAACATCAAAAATCCCGCAAAAAGATTGAATATCACCGATAACGCACCGACCGCGACGTTGGCTACTTTGATATTCGAAAGCAGTAGCCCCATAAGCTGCCCTAGACTTGTCTTGATACTGATATGAAGAAGAAATACAAATGAAAATAGAAAGAAGGATTCCGCGCTTTGCGTCCACCCGGTCATCCAATACTCAACGTTCATAAACAAAAGGGCAGTGATGACCAAGTATGGTACTTCAGCCAGCATTAGGGAAAGACTATACGGAAGTGGGTCGTAATAGTTGGACATACGCTCACGATAATACACTACACGCTCGGAGACCACTATATCCAGTACTGTCATCAAGTTGGTCACACCAATAAAGTCCAATGTGTTGTACATGAGCCCGACGTGAGAATTCACTGCGGCGACAGAGGCGATTTTCAACTTGAAAAATGTACTCCCGAAAATCGCGGCGTAAATAGGGAATGCAACCATCCGCATGACGTTGTATTGAGGATTCCGCCAATATGTCAAACGCATTTTCTTTGCGCAGAGAGTGCACTGATTATAAAAGGACGTGGCTATGGGAGTCAGATGAAGCGTCGAGAACTTCACCATAACTTTTGGATCAGCGTGAGCCAAGTTATGGATATTGCTGCCAGTGTTTGTATCGCGCTTTGCTAAAAATTCAAGTGTTTCGCCGTCGAGCTGACCAGTGCTTAGCTTCTCGTTAATACTTTGATTTTGTCGGCGAAGCGCACTTTGAATGTATTCATTCGAGTAGTCACGCGCTTGACCGCGTGCAATTCCTGCCCCAATGACTTCAAGCATGTAAGTAGCGGGGTTACAGCGAGTTCGGATAGCTGGAGTTCCAGGAATACTCTGGAGATATGTCAAAAGCTTTGCGCAATCTCTTCCCAAGTCGCCGAAATACGCGACTTTGCCACCTTTTTGGAGCAGTAAAAGGGCATCGAATAGTTCAAACAGCTGCAAGCTTGGCTGGTGTATTGTACAGAGCACCGTTCGTCCGGTGTGAGCGATAGAAAGCACTCCCTTCATGACCGTAGCTGCAGATCGAGCGTCCAATCCGCTTGTGGGCTCATCGAGGAACAAGATACTTGGATTCGCAACAACTTCCACTCCGATCGTAACTCGTTTTTTTTGCTCCAGAGAGCACGTGCGAATGAGTGCGTTGGAGATGCTGGTCAACTCCAGTAGATCCATCGTTTCGCAGACGATTGCATCACGTGCGCTTTGAGTTGTATCACTGGCAAGCCGTAACATTGCGGAGAATCGAAGAGATTCCAATACAGTCGCAGCTGGAGAATGGATATCCATTTGCTCACAATATCCAGCAATTCGACTGAATATTGAAGGATCTTTCATTTCGCCATTCACAGTGATATTTCCTGTGATCCTTCCACCAGTTTTTCTCCCAGCTAAAACATCCATAAATGTGGTCTTTCCGGCTCCACTTGCACCCATTAATGCAGTCATCGTATATGGCGTGAAAAAAGCACTTATATCGTGCAGTAGATGGATCTCTTTGTTATTCACTGGATCACTGACATGATAATTCAGCCTGTCGACGCAAATGTATGCTGGGACGCAAGTAACGCCCGGCAATTTCTCCGATTCCTGTGGATGTCCTTCATTTACATTGAGAGCGATATCTCTCTGCGGATTCTCATTTCCGTGCTTTTGGCTCAAATTCGACTCTGTTACGTGACTACTATAATAATCTTCCTCAATCACAGTGGCTTCCGTAGTCACAGTCGGTTCATATCGGAGCCAATGCAACGCAGCCGCACTGAGAAGTGTGAAGATCACATAGTACCCTAGAAGAACGCCAACGCCAATCCAAATGAATTCCGGGCCTTTTGAGATCTGTACTCGCCTTAGAGCAGTCACACGCTGTGCCAAAGTGTATCGCTCATCATGAAACTCATTCAGAAGCGCACTTCGAAGAGCCCATGCAAGCGGATTGAACCAATACACCCATCGCCAATACGATGGAATGAGATCTGGGAGAATGATATTCCCAGAAAACAGCAGGAAAAAGCTCACTGAAAGACTCGCAAATCCTTGCGCGATGGTCACCGATGGCGAGAAACATGCGAGCATGGAGAAATACGCGGCGATTGCATGTTGGAACGACACAATGATGGCATAGAATGTGAAAAATGTTGCAGCCGATCGAGCAAAGTCGATCATAAAGTAAACGATGACGACCATAAGAATCGAGACGCACAGGTTCAAAGGAGCCTGAATCATCGTCTCTGCCAATGTGTAAGACAGTGTGCGGTAAAAGTTTCGCAGACGTTGTTTGTAAAAGATACTCCGATTCTGTAATGTGATTGTAAGCTGTTGCCATGCTTGTCGCTGGAAAATGGCGACGATGAAGAAGATGACGCGTAGATACTGACGAGAATACACTTTGTAGAAAATCACTCCAAGCAACAATCCCACAAGAAGGCTTTCCACAAGCTTTCCAATGACAAGATTTCTATCGCGTAGCCATATCTTTCGCTGACGCTCCAAGACAAGCTTAGTGCTCTGATAAAAAGTTGATGCAAATGGGGAAGCGTACGTTTTTTTGGGAAGACGATCCCGTTTGGAAGTTGCATTTGGATCGAGTTCTATCTTTTGATGGAGCTTGTCGTGTTGCACACTGCGGGGTTTGTTTTGATAGTACGTTGAAGCAAGAAAACATTCTTCAAACTTGTGAGCTCTTTTGGGCGGTTTTGGACCGACTTGATGCTCTTGGGTCACGTAGGCTGCCCCACGACCGGACGTGATATCAATGACGAAATCGGCTAGATCCACATGTTCTGGGCATGTGAATCCGAGCTGTTTCAAGTATGGAAGTAGATGGATGCGTGGACCGTGATACACAAGCCTTCCTTCCATCAAAACGATAATATCATCAAATAACTCGACGACTTCAGGTGGTGGCTGTAAGAGTGCGACAACAGCAGACCCTCCGAGCACTCGCGTCCAGCTACGGAGAGATTTCGTTATGTCGTATGTCGCAGCGCTGTCGAGCCCTGTGCTTATTTCATCACAGAGGAATACACTCTGTCCTCCAACGAGCATTTCGCCAATAGTGACGCGCTTACGCTCTCCTCCACTGACACCACGAAAAAGAGCATCGCCAACGTATGTATTCGCACAATGTCGAAGTCCAAGAATGTGTAGACAAAGATCCGTTCGAAGCTCTGCGACTTGGCGCAGATTTGTCGCACCACTTTTTGGAGGTCCATTCAGACAACGATCCGCAAATGTAATGGTTTCTCGAACAGTTAACGTTGGAAAATGACAGTCTGTTTGATCCATAAGCCCGACCAATTTCGAGACATCGATTTCATCACTACGATATCCGCTGTAAGTGACCTGTCCTTTGAGAACTCGACCTGCGCGCGTTCCAAGCTTCCCGGCTAATGCTTTGAGAAGTGACGATTTCCCAGCACCGGGACTGGCGAGAACTAACGTCATAGAAGCTGGAGAAATGATTCCCGACATTGGATGCAGGATTTTACGTTCTTCCTTACGCAATGTATGCCAAGGCACGCACATCGGTCTGGATTTCAAAGCTTTATTTTTTGATCGCACCCACACACTATACGATAAATTCTCAAAATGAATTTCGGGTGTCGGGAAACTAAAGTTATTTCGACGCCAAGTCACTCTCAATTTCGCGTAAAAACGATCAAGACCACCGCTCAATAAGGTCTCAAGATTGGAGGCATCCAAACTACTGAATCGCTCAAGCACAGAGGGGGTCTTGGCTCGATCGGGGACAGTGACCTGAGAGACTGGCAAGTCACTCAGCTGATCGACAGCCTGTTCGATGACCTCTGCATTGAAAATCTCATCCTCGTCACACTCGTCGTCACGAGGAAAAAGAGTGTCATCGGTGATAGCACTGAGGCTTTCGTCGCGAATCGGTCTCACTTCCATAAAAGTCAATTCGAGTCCGTCCGTCGGACTATGCTATTGTAACTGATCCTAGAGGCGGCGCGTCTCTTTGCAAACGTACTTTAATCTCTCATACTTGTCAGTGCGCCTACTAAGGCAAGGATATATCTGTAGAATTCGCTAAGAAGCACTTTATGGTCGCATTTAAATCATTAGGGAATTTGTATGAATTGCAATGTGTTGTGAGCGCTATGAACTGCGCGTTTCGATGCTGCCGAGTGTCTTATCTCTCTTAGCTTGTGATCAGTAGATGTCGCCTCTTTCTACATCCTGAACCGCTTTTCTTACTTTACGAGTTATGGGACCCTTTTGAGCGCTTTTCAAGCGGACACGACTTACATACGACTTGCTATATCTTCAGCTATGTGTGATATCAATGATAAGATACGAGGGAGTCGCCGCCATGAGCATAATTGACATCCTAATCAGAGGAATGATCCATTTTCAAGTACCGAGACGGTCCGATCAGCTGAACCGCGTAACCGGGTCCTTAACCGCGCCTCCCTAATATCCGAATGGGCTCATCGAAACGAGTTCGGTCTGATCATAGTCGCTATTCACGCCATCATTCTCGATCCGTTGAGAGAGATAGCAGGAAACGCTCTAGGAATTTCAATACAAGGCGTTCACGCTCTCCGTTACGCTCAACTCCTTTGCGGAATGACAGTCGACGTCATCGTCATTCTTCCCGAAAAGAAAGTCATCGACGAAGGAGACGTAGTCGCTCCGCAAGCGCTCGATACCACACCAAGCGAAAACGACAAAATGAGCCTCCAAAACGATCCGTTTCTTCTTCCTTATCCAATTCGATGAAATCCGACCTTGAAGGCGGTGTTGAAGAAGTGAAAATTACCGAAAATGCAACAGCTCAAGAAACAATTACAAAAGACACACAAGAAACTCAATTTTTGCAGCAAGTAGAAATCGATATTGTGAGCTCAAAATCCGATGTGATACACGATCTCCCAGCCGAAGAAATCAAGATCCAAGGTATACAGAGCCAAATAGAAGCCCTCAAGAAGCTTCCCAAGACACTGACGAGCCCAAAAGTTCCCGAAAAGTTGGATGTAAGCACGCTAAAAATGGACATTTTAAATGTTTTAAAGGAGGCGCGTAACACTATCGCCGGTCTAAAATATGAGAACGCGATTGTTCCACAAACAAAGTCTGAAGCTGATGTGATACAATCCGAAAGAACGTCGCCAACAACCGCAAAATTGATTTCAAAATGTCCAGAAAAAATGTCGAAACACGATGTTTCACTGACGGAATCGAATCCGGGCGATGACTTTGACATGTTCTCACTGGAAGAACAACAAGAAAACGTTTCCTCGATTGTAGCGCCCGTGCAGATATTAGCTGCTCCAACTTGTGAGGAGTCCAACTGTGATGATGGTGAGGGATACTATCGCGCAAGTGTGGGCGAAATATTGAATGCACGATATCGAGTTCTTGGAACCGTTGGCAAAGGAGTATTTTCGACCGTGCTGCGATGTCTCGACTTGCATGCAACTCCCGCTGAAGACTCTGATACGAATTCTTCCGTCGTAGCTATCAAGCTAATCCGAAATAATGACACAATGCGCAATGCATCGCAAACTGAAATCAAAGTTCTCAAAACGCTCGGGTCGCGGGATCCAAAAGATCGCAAACATTGTGTTCGTCTTCTCGACCATTTTGAGCATCGGAACCATATTTCTTTGGTTTTTGAGCCAATGCAAATGAATTTGAGGGAAGCGATGAAAAAGTTTGGAGGTAAAAGCGGTATTGCCATTCAGGCAGTTCGTATCTTTGCTCGTAATCTTTTGATCGCGCTGAGTCATCTTGAAGCCTGTGACGTGGTCCACGCCGGTGCGTACCGTACGATTGATCTTCTTGTTCCTCACGTTCTCTGTGTAGATGTCAAACCCGACAATATTCTGTTGGACGATAAGCAAACTACCGTCAAAGTTTGCGATTTCGGCTCGGCATTTTTTCGGACCGATGGCACGCATCACGATCCGACTCCATACTTGGTGAGCCGATTCTACCGTGCTCCTGAAATCATTCTCGGGTTTCCGTATGATAAAGCGGTAGATATGTGGTCTATTGGTTGCTGTCTCTTTGAAATGTTTACCGGACAAGTTTTGTTTCCAGGGAGTACCAACAACGAAATGCTCAAGTTGTTCATGCAATTGAAGGGGAAATTGCCATCCAAATTCATCAAGAGGCATCGAACTGTGTACCTCGAGCAGTTTCAGATGGAGCCTCATTTCACAGATGAGATGAGATTCATTAGTCGCGAGACGGATCGTGTGACAGGTAGAGGAGCTCTTTTGGCTGTGTCTGATGTGCGGGATCTTTTATTGGCTGTGATTCTCTGTAGGGAAGCCAATCGTTCGACATCTGGAAGGAATGAAAACCCGTACGGATCTCGGGAACATACTGATGGCCGCCAAGAGCAGTACCGATAAGAAAAATCATGTGCAGGAATTACAAAACCTGCTGGATAAGATGTTGATGCTGGATCCATCGAAACGCATTTGTGTCCGTGAAGCACTCGCTCATTCATTTGTCAAAAAGTGAGTCAATTTAGAAATAACAGCCAATCAGACAAGTGAGCGGTTGAAGAACACTTCTACCGCTTTATCTATCAATTTTGATGTGTTTTTCCGTCGTTTTGAATCGCTTTGTGTAAGAGCGTACACTCTGTTTTCATACCATCTGTGAACACAAACAAGATCCACTGTGCGGTCACTCACTGTCACGCAGTTTTGAATCTATAGCAAGCTCTTTTTTGTATAAAATGCTCGAAAACAGCTGCAGTGAAATCGATCCTTTGGATTCCTCGAATGATCAACAAGTCCCAAGGCCATCGCTCACTGAAAGAGATCGACATTTGCGCTTTGTGACAGCTGTGCAAATGCGAAAAAAATGATTTTGAGTTGCGACACTCAATCTGATTCCAAGATGGAATCAGATTCTACCCGGAAGAGCGGATGCTATTTGTAGGTGCGCGCTTTCGACGATGTTTGAGCCTACCAGACGTATCCAAAGGTCACACAAGACCTTTCATGGTCGATAAAGACTGATGCATTGATTGTACAACCACTTTAACATTTATCAACTCCATAAGAGCACTTAAATGGCACGATTTCAATACGGTTTTGCGTATCTCTCGCTAGCGTTAATGATCGCTGCGGTTATCACAAAGGAACTTCCATCATGCAAACTGAACGCTTCGGAAGGGAATTTGAATAACGGCGTCACAATTGTATTGGATCCTTCGTGTCGTAACGGAGGATTGGGATGTATCACCGATAAGTGCACGTATTGCAGGACGTTCAATACTTCCGAATCAGCCCATTTGCGTGAATGTGACCAAATCGGATGGTACAATATTTTGACACAGGCTTCCTCATCCTCCTCTGCAGAGACTCGATGCACTGCATCCGTGTCTTCGAGCGATTTCGACGTGGGAATCAATATCATTCCCGATACCAATTGCAGTAATGGAGGCCTCGGATGTGTCGATGAGAACTGCAGATATTGTAAGATGAAGGACACCAATCAGTCTGCTCATTTGGATCCTTGTGCTGATTTCGGATACGCTTTTGAATACGATGGAGACGTATGCGCTGCTTCGCTTTCTCAAGGAGATGCCGCTGCTGGTGTGAATATTGTGACGGATCCGCAGTGTGCTTTTGGAGGTATTGGGTGTTTCCAAGAGACATGTCGCTACTGTCAACTGTTTGACACCGAAAAATCCAAAGATTACGTAAATTGCTCGCGATTCAACTCGTCACTGGACACGTTTGCATCATCCGATCAAAAAGAGACGAATTGCTCATTGGAGTTTTCGAGCGTCACACAAGGGCTTTACGCGGTCACAGATCTATCATGTCAGCAAGGAAATGCCTCCTGTATATCCGATCAGTGTCGTTTGTGCGCACTTGGGCCCAATGCGTCATTGCCCAACTTGATGCCCTGCAGCGCGTTCAGAGATTTCGTGTTTGAGCGACCAATTTGCGAATTTGAATCCGTCTATCTGGACAAGGAGGTTGCTATTATCCCGGACACAAATTGCACAGAGGAAAGCTGGGACTGTTTTGCTTCAAATTGCCGAGTTTGTCAATTTGGATCATTGGCCGCCGGACTATCTTCATGCTCTGATTCCGGATACGCTTTTACCTGATTCGTCTCAGACTCAGAACGTACTGACTATAACGGACGTGGTAAGGGTTGTTTAGGTTCGGACACTTTTTCTCAGTGTCCGAACTCTTTATAGTATAAAAACGAATTATAAGCGTCTTTACACAGAGCTCCATGAAAAGGTTGCATTGCTCCCTCGCTGTGCGTCTTCTTGTGATCGCGTGTCTACGCTGGCCAGCATGTGACGCGTCTGAATGTACTTCAATCACACAGAATGTATTGACGAGTGAAAACTGCCCTGCCAATTGTCTGAACAATCCGTGTGTCTTATACGCTCCTTCCCTGCGCACTCGACTTCCATGCAGAAATACTGGCGCTTCTGGCTCATGTCTGGTCGACAGTAGCTACACTTCCGATTCCGGGCCGTGTGAGATCACCTATCAGTGCCTGGACTCTATGGTGAACGCACAAGACAGTTGGTTTCTATCAACCGGATACATCAAACAGAGTGACACAATGACACAAGCATACGTCACAGTCATTGAAAATCTTCGATTCGATCCTTCGATCGTCTCCGTGTACGTCTTTTTCCACTCATAATTTCCTCTGCTAACATTTTGCAATCAGGCAACTGAATGGAGGGCCCACAATCGGTACCAAAGGTGTCATGCAAAACATTCAATTAGAGCCTTCGTTCTTCTCCAATCAGCCGAGCACCGTCTTGCAATTGTACGTCAAAACCAATGTTTTTCCATACTATCACTAAGTCATTTCTCAGTATTGGAATGCATATTAATTTGCGCGCTTTTTTGGATCAATCGAATGTGAATTTCCCTCCAACATTGACGCATTTGTACCTGGTCAATGTCAACTTACAAGCTCTCCCCAAACAAATTGCCAATTGCTCTCTCACGTACCTGTACGCACTCTATTGACAATGGCATAGTCCTATCCTCTAATGTATCACTATTTCTCCATAGCGATATATCTCAAAACTACCTCACTTCCTTCCCTTCGGAAACAAGCAGTTTGTATCGAAGTCTTCAGTCATTGACCACACTCAATTTGGCCGAAAACAATATCGCTAATCTGAGCAGTCCGCTTCCTTCCAAATTGGAGAATCTGTGCGTTGTGTCGCATTACGCGGCGTAAGGCTCACTGCTCACTCACATTTGATCTGTTAGCACACTATCAGGCAACCCGATGGAATTCATACCACCGGTTGTATTTCTTTCGAATGCGTTGAAAGAGTTGCGAATGAAAGCGTGTCAGTTGTCAAATGTGAAATTAACGTCAGAGCAATTTGCATTTTTAGAGTCTCTATCGACTTTCGACGCGGATATGGCATTTTCAGGTCATTGTGCTCGCGGGTATGGAGCCACAGCGTCTCGAAATGGCAAAGTGTGTGTGTTTGGAGCTGCTGATACGACTTCGACTTCTTCATCGACGGGACTTATCGTCGGACTTGTGCTTGGCGCTGTAGGAATTGTACTCGTTGCTTGCTCGTATGTGTATTGGCGTCGAAAAAGTCGTCAGGAAAAGTACTCGACAAAGGGAAATAGTCGTTTCGACACCGATCTCACTGAAGATATGCTTCGAGACGGAAGTGGCGGCGTATCTGGTGAGACGCACGGATCCTCGAGTATTTGGAATGATTCCGACTTGCTAGCGGTTCGAGTCGATTACAAAGATGTCCGACTTGTAAAGCTGTTGTCTCGTGGAGGCTTTGGCGAAGTCTGGCTTGGATCGTACATGAACGAAGAAGTCGCTGTGAAGCGATTGCTTTCCGGCAAAAAGACGATGAGCGATGCATTAGCATTTGCTTCCGAAGTCAAAGTGATGGCGAAATTGGAACATCCGAAAATCGTCCGATTCATTGGCGTTGCGTGGTCGACGGCATTGACAATTCAGGCCGTCACGGAGTATATGGATTGTGGAGATTTGAAAAGTCTGTTGAATTCTCGCAAAGGCTCCTCACTCACTTGGGCGAATCTCAAATGTCAGATCGCGATCGATATCGCCGATGCGCTCGTGTATATGCACACAATGAATCCGAAAATCATTCATCGCGATCTCAAGTCTCGAAACGTTCTCGTGGATGCACAACAGGGAGCCAAATTGAGCGATTTCGGGATCTCTAGGAATCGATCATTAGAAGACACAATGACAGCCGGTGTTGGTACTGCTCGATGGATTGCCCCGGAAGTCATTCTCGGCGGACATTACACGGAATTGGCCGATGTGTACTCATTGGGCGTCGTACTGACGGAATTGGATACGTGTAAGAATCCTTTTCATGATGCGGTGAATACCAACGGATCCAAGATGCAAGATGTCACAATCTTACAATTGGTGTCATCCGGACAGCTAAAGCCTTCCTTCTCTCCAAGCTGTCCTTCTTCGATCGTGAAATTGGCGGAAGCGTGTCTTGCATTCCATCCATCCGAACGACCGGGAGCCATCCACGTGTCGTATGAACTTCGGAAAATCCTACGAGAAGAGCTTTGAGACGAGATCATGGAATTCTATGGGTGCATGGAGGCTTTGTGTAGTGGAAATGAAAGCGTGCGTTCAATGTCGAGTGAGACGATCAACTGACTGAAAATGAATGATTCCATCAGACTTGCGAGAAGATAGAAGACATGATAGCTATATTGCGTGTAACACACAGTCTTTCACTGGCGACTTAGCTGTATAAATCTTCCTCATCTTCTTCGGTTGGAGCTGTTCCGGTGGGTCCGCTGGTGCTTGAGATGTTGCGATTTGGGAAGGAGAAATTAGCCAGCGACGTTCCACTTGCAGACACATGTGATCGTGCTTGTTGAAGTGTTTGAGCAAATGTCGAATACTGAGCCAAATCTCGATCGCTTACAGAGTGTCGAGCATTCCGAACTGCTTCTTCAAAGTGGCGAGGTGTGATTTCAGGGACGGGATCATCCTCTTCCACATCTTCCATATCGTCTCCAGCTTCAGCACGAAGACGGTCGCGTTCCATGTCCCTCATAATACTCTCACGAATCGCCAATTTTGCAGCTCGTTGGCAGATTTCAGTGAGATCGGCTCCGGTGAATTTGTCGGTTTTCTGAGCGAGAAAATTCAAATCGACGTCTTTGGACACCGGGCTTTTGCGTAAGACTGCACGTAGAATACAGAGTCGAGACTCGAAATCCGGCATCGGAATGTAGATAAGCTGGTCAAGACGTCCAGGACGCATCAACGCAGGATCGATGATATCAGGACGATTGGTTGCCCCAATGATAAAGACATTCTTTTTCGCTCCCATTCCGTCCATTTCCGTGAGCAATTGATTCATAACACGATCACCAGCACCACCTGCGTCGCCAACGCTACTTCCACGATGTTGAGCGATAGAATCGAGCTCGTCAAAGAACAGCACACAAGGAGCTGCTGATCGAGCTTTATCGAACACTTCGCGGACATTCGCTTCCGATTCTCCAAACCACATTGTCAGTAACTCTGGTCCTTTGACAGAGATAAAATTGGCCTGACACTCGTTCGCCACTGCTTTGGCCAGCAGAGTTTTCCCACAACCTGGAGGACCGTAGAACAACACGCCACGAGACGGACTGAGCCCGTACTTTTCAAATTTCTCGGGGTGTTCCACGGGATACTGCACAAGCTCTCGGAGTTCCGTCTTGACTTCATCCAATCCTCCGATATCATTCCAAGTAACGTTAGGTACTTCCACAGTAGTTTCACGAAGAGAGGATGGATTCGATACTCCCAACGCAAACTTGAAATGTGCTTGTGTTACAGCCATCGCGTCGAGCACTTCAGCATCGATATTATCATCTTCAATATCGATGATATCCATTTTCTCACGAATACATTGCAACGCTGCTTCTGTACACAAAGCCGCCATATCTGCTCCCACAAATCCTTGAGTATCACGAGCAATCGACTCTTGATCAACATCGTCGGCTAATTTCATATTTCTCGTGTGGATCCGGAAAATCTCCAACCTTCCAATTTCGTCCGGGACACCAATATCGATTTCTCGATCAAATCGACCAAAACGACGTAATGCGGGGTCCATACTGTTTGGACGATTGGTTGCACCTATAACCACCACGTTCGCTCGTTGCTTTAATCCGTCCATCAGAGTCAGTAATTGTGACACAATTCGACGTTCCACTTCCCCGTTGGTTTTTTCTCTTTTCGGAGCGATCGAATCGATTTCGTCGATAAAAATGATAGCAGGAGCGTTTTTCTCGGCTTCTTCAAAAGCTTTTCTCAAATTACTTTCCGATTCTCCAGCCATTTTGGACATAATCTCAGGTCCATTGATCAAGAAAAAGAATGCTCCTGTCTCATTAGCGACAGCCCGAGCGATCAACGTTTTCCCTGATCCAGGTGGACCATACAACAACACTCCACGCGGTGGTTTCACACCCAAAGTACGGAATAAAGTCGGATGACGTAGCGGTAATTCAATCATCTCGCGAATTTGCGCCATCTGACGTCGACATCCACCAATATCGTCGTACCCGACCTCATCCATTTTTTCCTCATCTTCACGTCGAACCGGTTCTCCCTCACAGAAAATGATTGTGTCGGGTGCCACGATACAAAATGGGGCAGGATCGCATTCGACGACTTTGAATTCAACCGGATGCATTGCTTGTCGCACAAGAAAAAGATCTCCTTTTTTGACGGGACGATACGCTTCCACAAAGTACGGCTTCAGGTACACATCAAAGAGATTGCCACTAACGCCTTCAATGGTGTCATCAATGGGTAGAACGTGGATTCGTTTGCCATAAGGGACCTCATTACAAGTTGTAATGGAAGCGACGTCGCCCAGTCGGAGACGTAAGTTCTTTCGTACGACTTTATTCATTCGAATATTGGAATCTTCGACTGTTTCGTCTTGTAGCACAATGCACACAGTTTCCCTTCCTTTTTTTCCCTTTACAAGCACTGTGTCGCCACGGAATAGCTGCAATTCCTCCATTTTCCCCATGCTCAGTGCGATGACTGAGTTGTCGTCATTGACTGCTTCATCGACAATCAGACGATTGGGTGCTCGTTTGCGATCCATTATGGCTGTGTTGAACTCTTTGGCGTCTCTAAAGAAGGAAGAGCATTTTACATTCATTCTTTAAGGGGGGATGACTTACTTGTCTTTCATTGTTTTTAGAAGTTGAAAAAGATACAATTATCTACGGATTACATACATTCAGGGTGAATTGTGTGAATGTATTATTGGATCGCTCCCCCTTTGAAATGAATACAAAGCAGCCGACGGCGAAGGGAGCGCGATCGCAGTTTAAGAATGAGGTAAGAGGGCAAAGGTACCTTTTTCCTTTCGCTCGCTTTCCTTTCTCGTTCTTTGCCGTTGGCGAAATTTTCGTTTGTGTTGGATTTGGCTCGGGGTTAATACCGGTACTTTATTGATACCGGTATCTGGTCGCCATTGAAGAGATACGAAAGGCTTACTTTACAAAATCTGTGGAGGTATTCCAGCGTCTTGGCGTTGTATTAAAAGAAAACTACAGTTGTTCGATACGCACTTCTATAGACCTATATTACCATCATTCTGTTTCTAAGGACGTTCATTCTTGCTACATGAATTCATTTGATATTCTTATTAAACTCTTATCCGAAAGGTGCGTTCAGTTACATGTCAAATGAAACATGCGGCGTAATGTCCCACTTGACTTTGTACTCAAGTTAGACTGACTAATTAAAGTGCATTCGTCAGTGAGTCAATCAAATCGAACGTAAGCGGTTCAGTCTCTTCATCTTCTTTTCCCCAAGCAATCTCCAAGTACACTTAAGAATTCCACTGCACCTTAAAACATATGTACAGCACTTTTCCGTAGATCATAAGTAATTAACGTAGAAAGTCTGACTGTATATTTCACGCTGTGCAGAATAATCGCTCGCAAAGCATTGATGCAAACGCTTAAAACCCACTAATCAAAGCAATTTGAAAATAAAATAAAATTGAGACTTATCGATACTGTACAACCAAAGGAACGAGTAAAGCAATGTCTCATTTCTCCATTTGGTTGTTCTTTCGTATCGCTTTATCGCTTCTGAACGTCTGTAAGTTGCCCCCATGTAAATTACTCGACATCTGCTCATCTTCTCTCAGTACGAGGCCAGCAGTGTCCAACGGTCTGTAATACCACGCCTGTGTATGGTTTTGCAGCTGGCGGGGTACCCGGATGCACATGCGCGCCGGGAAGTTCGTCCAATGGATGTGAATGTGGGAAATGTTACGTACCCTCGAATGGAGGTGTGTATGGTTACTCGTATCAAGCTGATGGAACGTGTCCATTTAAGGGAATTGACTGCTGTAAGTCCTTTCGATAAGCCGAGAAATTATGCTAAGTCTCTGTTTACATACAGCCAAATGCACACAAATAGAAACAGATCCGATAAAGGAAGCAGAAAAATCTACAAAGAGTGATGTTCCTGTTACAGTGAATGCTACCAACACGTTACAAAAGCCCGAAATCGAATCAGACCGTGAAACCACGTCAAAAGGTTGCGTTGAAATGTGACATCATAAAGTACGAGTCTGATAGTATCCCTCTAGTGCCATCAACTCCTGCGCCACCAACGACTCCATCACCGTCACCATCATCGCCGCCCTCCAGCCAAGAAAATACCACTAATAAGGGCTCTGAAGATGACGATATCATTCCCATAAACACAGGCATTCCTCATCAGCTCTACCCATCGTCTTGAACTGACATTCTCTCTGATGATAGAAAAGTCGAGAGGATTAGCGACGTGGCAAATTGTTGTCATCATTTGCTGTTGCACAATGGGTTTTATTGTGGTTATGGTAGCGATATTGTCTTGTTATTGTCGAGCACGGAAGCGACTGGTAGCAAACGAAGCCGCCGAAGATGACGCAGACTTTTACCGGTTCAATTTCGATTTACCAACAACAGGAACACCGGCGGTATTGAAGTCCTCTATGATGAATGCGCGTGGATACAACGCACTTAGCAGAGAACAACGTGAAAGTTGTAGTGGATCTACGCTAAGTGCCGCAGTAAGTGCCCATCAGGTTTCTCGACGCGGATCAGGCGATAGTACAGTAGCCCTCGATACAGCAGATTCTGCTACCGATCGACATACTACCTTACAAAGTCTCCGCGAAAATAGCAAATCAAATCAATCGAATCGGAATCTCAATAGTGAGCAACGAATCGGAAATGAGATTTTAAGTGGGAGGAAAGAATCTCTAATGATAGATTTATAAATAAAATGATGGAGGTATTACGTTGTAAAGAAATAAAATGGGATCAGAGTGGTGTATTGATCATAAAGATAAGAAACGAAAAGAACAAGTACGATCGAGTCTTTCGATGAAGCTTTCAACGCGCTCAACTCTCCATTTCGTTCTCTCAAAAGTATCTGTAAATGTATTTCGTATTCATCCTTTCCCATTCATAAATTCTCGATAAATAATTGGCTAAAAATTCTTATGCTTTCTCCAAATCTGATGAAACAGGAACAAATATCTTGGCGTCCATAATAGCGACGCTGGAATGCATCGAAACGTATCCTTTTGTTCGTGGATAGATGACGAATAGCGACAATTGCATACCCGCCAGGAAAAAATTGATCAAATTCGGGAGAAACACAATGATATCGCGTATCATGAGACCGTACACGAGCCACAAAATACTGTTCATGAATGCGGCGACAATCATTGGAAATGGCAACATGTCGGAACTTTTTTCGGCGATCACTTTTTTCACAACCGCTAAAGGCGATGCAAACATGACCGTGCACACTGATATCCCAGTGTATCCCACAACTGATTGTACTGTTGCATGCGACACTGGAGCAAATAGACAAAATGAGAAGAAGATCGACAATGCTACTGCCATTCCAATCAGACATTTCCGGACGTGTACAGAGTCGCTGGCATATTTGGAGAATATATAAAGGTAATAGGTCACGATAATGATTCCAACGGCATTTGTCAGTAAGAGTGGGAATATGTTGTGAGCGAGAATTCCGTATAAACACCAGCATATCGCGTTGCAAAACATCGAAGTGAGTGGAAGAATGCGTCGGGAATGCTTTATTTTCGCGGCCTGAATAGCTCGAATGTCTGCAAATGGACTGGCAAAGAGATACAGCGAGGACATTGATGCAAAGAATTTGACGACATTGATCACTGCAGTTGATACCATATCTACCGTTTGATAGAGATTGAAAAGTGAATGACGCAGAGCAATTAAGAGAAGCGGTTCATCATCCAATGTGCCAATTTCGTATTCAAAATAGATGAAAATACCTAAATATAGGCGAAAGAGCTATAAATGCCCTCGATTTAGGTGCAAAGATACCTTATCAAAACATAACTGCTGTGCCAATCTCGCATAACTGCAGCTGACATGATCGATAATAATTCCCATATACTCGGTCAAACGCAGCGAACCAATCAATCCACTTGAATCACTTTTCATTGCGATTATTTCTCTCTTGCCGACATGCCTCGTGGACCTCGTAAGCATCTAAAGCGTCTATCAGCGCCCAAGCATTGGATGCTTGGGAAGCTGGATGGTGTATGGGCCCCACGTCCTTCCTCTGGTCCACACAAGCTGCGCGAATGTCTTCCATTGATTATCATCTTACGTAATCGACTAAAGTATGCGTTGACAAAACAAGAAGTCACCATGATATGCATGCAGAAAGCAATCAAAGTGGACGGTAAAATCCGCGTGGATCCCAATTTCCCTGCAGGTTTTATGGATATCGTTGAAATTCCCAAAAGCGGTGATCAGTTTCGCTTGTTGTACGACACCAAAGGGCGATTCGTCTTACATCGTGTCAACCACGAAGAGAAAAAGTACAAACTTTGTAAAGTCATCCGTCAAGAATACACAAAGAAAGCGATTCCGTATGTTGCAACCAACGATGGCCGAACGATTCGCTACCCGGATCCGCTCGTCCGAATTAATGACACTGTGAAAATTGATTTAGAAACCGGCAAAATCGTTGATTTTATTAAATTTGAAACTGGAAATCTTGTCATGGTCACACGGGGACGAAATACCGGTATTGTTGGAATGCTGCATCAAATTGAGAGGTAGGAACACACCCTTTCTATCATACTAGCTCTACGAGCAGGGTGTGGTGGTAACTGTCTCCATTGTGGCTATATGCACGCAAGCTGCGAATCAAGTCGTATTTGTCTCACATGCTTGTGCTTTCTTTCGTAGACACGAAGGTTCCTTCAGTATCGCACGTATCAGAGATTCAACAGGTCATGAATTTGCCACTCGTTTGGGTAATGTGTTTGTGATTGGAGTTGGATCACGACCTTGGATCTCACTTCCAAAGGGAAAAGGGATCAAGCTCAGTATCTTGGAAGAGCGTAGTGTTCGAGAACAAAAGAGTCTCAATTAGAAGCAGATGTACTTTGACTGAGCTAACGAGAGAATACAGGAGAGATTCGCTAGTTGAGAGTTGACGAATCGCGAGTCATGCTGTCTATCCACCCACCGCCATCCTCATTGACGCGCGCTCCGACGTCATACGTTAAAGGGCATCCATTATCATACATTAACCAACACTTTGACTACCCTTAATAGAGAGCGTACTTGTGATGGTAATAGACTTTGTATCGCAATTCGTGTTGCCGGTCAATCGCTCATCATTTGATCAGCACTCTATACCGCGCATCCCGAAATCTTTAGACGTCAGTTGTGATTCATACGACGACAGGAAATGAAAAGAAAAAAGTCGTGTACAGCTTACAAACGAACAAAAGCGACAAAAAGCGAAAAGCATCCGAATCGTATGGTATCACTGTAAACGACCTTCGTCCCTACTGACGCGAAAAGTATCCTTCGCGCATGGCAGTCATTCCCTTCACCCATTCGACCCTTGTAAGCTCCTAACGTATTTCGGGATAGGTCTGTAGGATACAGTCGTTTCTCTCTTTTTATCTTATCTTATCTTATCTTATCTTAAGTTCGTATCGAAAGTCAAAAAGTTGGAACAGTTTAATTGCTCCAAACGTTGTGCCGTATAACTAATTCCTAAACAATGGGAAACTCTGAATCTCGCGGTACCACGGACCATCCATTGACACTTACTGTACCGGAATCAGCTTTGTCTTCTTGTTGTGAGAATGACATTGCACGAATTCACCGATCTTCCACTTTACCGCCTCCTTATGCAGCTGAGAATCACACGACATCAACACTGCTTCCGAATTCTGTATCTGTAACACTCGATACCGATATCTCACGTCGTGGCGATCATTTACACTCTCAATCGCTTCATAACGAGCGCGGTGGCATCGAATTAGGACAACAAGTCGTAGAGGACACCACCACTAAAGTCGGTTATTGGTATCTGATAAAAAACGGATACAATGAACTCGTTCATTTGATCATTCGACCGCCTAGAGCTAGGTATCAAATCAAGGATCTTGGACCACACCAATTTACATTTCTAGGATCGCACTATTACCGCTCCGACTTTCAAGTTGTAAATGCTCGGAATCAGACCTTAGAGTGCTCGTTTTGGCGCGTGAAGGGATTGGACAATAGCCAGAAACCTCCATGTGTCATCTATCTCCATGGGAACTCGTCATGTCGCTTGGAATGTCTCTCAATCTTACGAACGTGTTTATCGTCCGGCCTCAGTGTCGTTGCCTTTGATGGAGCAGGAAGCGGGAAATCACAAGGAGAGTACATTTCGTTGGGGTATTATGAGCGAGACGACTTGCAGGCTGTGATACAGCATCTACGGGATAACGAATGGGTCTCCAGCGTCGGGTTATGGGGTCGAAGTATGGGAGCAGCAACAGCCTTACTCCATGTGGATCGCGATCCATCGATTGCTGGGGTTATCATTGACTCGGCATTTACGAGTTTAGAGGAATTAGTGCAAGAAATCGTCGAGCAGGGACGACAGGAAGGTCTCAGTATTCCGTCGTGGGCGCTCAAATTGGTGATGCGATGTATACGCTCTTCCGTGCAGAAACGGGCACATTTTGACGTTCGGGATTTAGCGCCGAGGAATCACGCATCGGAATCGTTTGTACCGGCAATGTTTGTAGCCGCTCGAAATGATTCGTTCATTGGAGCACATCACAGTAAAGAACTGCATGAGTTGTACGCAGGAGATAAGAATTTGGTGATTGTCGATGGAGATCACAATACGCTTCGACCTTCGTTCCTGTTGGATTCCGCGGGTATTTTCCTACAGAACGCGTTACACATTGATCCGATCTCTGTACCACACGCAAATGTATCGATTCCCGGTCATGGGCTCATTCGTCGACGTAGTGGACGCTTACCTTGGTCAACTTCCAAATCAGCTTGGCTCGAGAAGGAGACTCCTACCTCTGCACAAGCGTCTCATTCACGTCAGCGTCCAAGCAGTAAGAATGGAGTGAAGACAAAGGTGTCGGAGAGAGAATGGAAAGCCTGGCAATCAGAGAACGTCACCCACAAATTGTCAGTGACGGAGACGGAATCCCAATTGATGATCCCGGAAAGCGCGTGGAATTGTGCTGTGTGTACTTTTCGGAATGCTCCAATGATGTCGCGGGTACGCATACCGCTGCATGAATTCTATCGTTTTGATGATCGCTTTGTAGTGTGATATTTGCCACAGTCGATATCGACCTAAAGCCCCCGAAGATCGGAAGCGTGGATCGCATCGTAGCAGAAAGTATTCGCTCTGAAAGCGCACGCTTCATGTCGAATTCAGTGGCGCTAGAATCAATACAGTATGACCTATTTATTACCGTCAAACACCAATGTCTATCGTTAGGAATTGTGGTTCCGTCGTGCGGCAGCCGCAGTTTTCTTTACGGCCGCTTCGTGTCGTTGGAATGTGTTTCTTCTCACAATTGCTTTCGCTTTATGCGTTGTTTTCTTCGCATTGAAAGTACTGAAAATGGGTGGAAGTTGATTCAAAGTATCGTCCGACTCGAATGGCTGCTGTGAAAGAGACGAAAGGCTTTGGGAAATGTCAAAACGGCGTGAAACGATGTCAGAGGCATTGACGTACCTCCCATGCACCGCTGGTAAAGGTACGGTATCTTCCATCGAGATTCCTGTTTCCGGGACACTCTCATTGCCGTGCATCGATGGAATGGATTTTGTACGACTGATTTCAGGAACACGAAATGGAGCAAAGTACGCGTGCTGCAACACCTGTCGCGCACTGAGTCTTTTCTTGGGATCGTACACGAGCATTTTCGACATCAGATCGATGGCATCCGATGACGCGTGTGGAATGAGCGATGAAAGCGACGTTCCCTTCTGATACGCGAAATCAAATTCGATATGAGCAGCTTTCTGTGTATGAAACTCTTCCAAGACATTTTGTGACGGCGACCCCAAAATCGTATGAATCCGATGAAGCTGATCGAGTTCATTAGAGCCTGGAAAAAGCGCTTGTAAGGAAGTGATTTCAAAGAACACACATCCTGCACCCCACACATCCATTGCGGGTCCATAGAATCCATCCGTGAGAAGACATTCCGGCGCTCGGTACCATCGTGTGGAAATGTACTCTGTGTACGGCTGCTTGGAATAAATCCCGCGACACGACCCGAAATCGGCCAATTTCAGCGTTTGAGAATGTTCGATTAAAATGTTTTCCGGTTTGATATCGCGATGAAAGATTCCTCTGTGGTGCATATGATCGAGCGATACAATGAGCTGATACATCAACGATTGGATGAGATTTGGACTGAGGAATTGTCGACGTCCACGGATCAGTTCGTAGAGATTACATTCCATCAATTCAAAGACGAGCGCGAGACGACCGGAAGGCTGATCGTAGAGGACTTCTTCGAGTCGGATGATGTTTGGATGCGGCGATAATCGACGTAAAGCCTGGATCTCACGCAAGTTATTGACTTGCTCGAGACTCGTAAAGTGGTTCTTCATACATTTGATCGCATGGAATTTCTCGTCTTTGACATTTTGAGCCTTCAAAACCTCTGAAAATGTACCTTCACCTTTTTTCGAAATCAATCGATACTTACGCATTGAATCACTGGAAGACACGTCAATTTCGATGCATCCGCAGTCGGTGAAAGCGCTCGGCGTCGATAGAGCTCCTCGACGTGTCACTGGCGATCTTAAAATAACGTTTGGGGTTTATGAGCAAATTCGTGTCGGATGAGAGCGCAAAGGCTCAACTTCGAGCGACGTTCGATCTTTTCGACAAAGAATTAAAGGGAATTGTGGTGCAAGAGTAAGGAATTGGGATTCGTGCGACACAAACTGAGTGTTTTGGTAGAGAAGTGAGCACAATGATGCGATTCCTCGGCGTGTACCCAAGCGAGAAAGATTTGGTCAGAAAAGTACTGCCAGAGGTGTGTACATGATCTCGAGATCGTTGGGGGCTTTGCTTCAGTTCAGCGCGTTCGTAGATGCAAAGTGAGGAACAAACGACCTGTGTCGAGTATCATCGTTTCGAGAAGAAAATGCTCGAAATCATGGCTTCTGGCGAGTATCAACGCGATGATGACGAGACGTTACTTGCAGCATTTCGTGTCATTGACAAAGAGAACAAAGGCTTCATCGATGCTGACGTGTTACGTGATCTTTTGACGACGCAAGGAACAGCATTTCGAGACAAAGAAATTGACGGTACGTCACATGTCTTTGAATGAGACTTTAAACGAGAATTTCAATGCGATAGCGTTTTTGGAAATGGCCAAAGACTCAGCGACCGGAAGAGTGTATTACGAGGATTACATTGCGCTTTTTACGAATTGAATGTGTAGCATTACGCTTACAAAAAGACTGTCACTTTTCGGACATTTGCTATCGGAATCGATGACAAAATCTTTTCTCCAGCGACTGTCATATCCGTTCTCTCACACAAAGTCGATCCGTTCCCTTTGCGTCGCGATAGCGTACCCGCATGCTGGAAAGCCTCCAACGACTCACAAGTGTCCAACGAACGAGCTGCCGTATCACTCGCATCGATGTGGAGCGCTATTGTGTACGCTTGATTCGCCTTTTGGAACTCGCCCAACGCGTTATAGCAACTCGCACTACGGACGCTCCGTTTCTCATTTGCATCGGAAATCATGTGACGAAAGAACGTACCTCGCGTACCGAGCCATTACATGTCGAGGATTCATGCGTAAAACGAGCTTCAAGTCGCGTTGTGCCTCGACAATCCGACAGAGTTTGTAGAGAACCATTCCGCGCTGAAAGCGTACGTCGACATTGTCGGGTTGTATCTCCAAAATCGCTGTGAGGTCTGAAAACGCTCGATCGAATTGATTCAAATGGAGACACGTCTGAGCGCGAATGACACGAGTATGCAAGCAGTACGGCTTCTCCTGCAGTGTGGTATCACAACTTTGTATCAGTCGATGCATATCATCGTCCGTTTTCGGGTAAAAGCCCATGGACCGCATGTCGAATGGATTATATTTAGACAACAAAAAGCTTATTGGGACCGACGTGTAGCTTTTTTCAGCTTTATTTCGAGCTTTTCCAGCATATCGACAACGGTCTCATCCAAATCAAAGTCATGTCGCCACTTCCAATCCTTCCTCGCGATAGAATCATCGAGGGATTCAGGCCATGTGGCAGCGATACTTTGTCTGAAATCCGGGGCGTAATGCATCTCAAAATTTGGAAGTACTTTTCGGATCGATGTCGCGAGCTCTGCCGGTGTGAATGACATCGCAGTCACATTATAGACGCGCTGTGTCAATGTCGAGGTATCCGCCACAAGCAGTGATTCCGTCGCTCGGAGACAATCCGGCATATACATCATGGGCAAGCGGGTATCAGGCGCCAGATAACAAGTGTATTTGCCACGTCCAAGCGCCTCGTAAAAGATCTCGACAGCGTAGTCTGTTGTACCGCCACCCGGCCACGCTTCCGAGGAAATGATGCCTGGGTATCGAATCGATCGAAAATCAAGGCCAAACTTCTTATGGTAATACTCCCCAAGCAGCTCTAAATGCACTTTCGTGATTCCGTAGCTATAAAAGAGCGTAAAAAAGGTTGATTTTCGTTGATACAGAGGATGCTATCGCTTACATCGTTGTCGGACGCATGATAGTCTCGTCACGAGTGTTGATGCGTGGGGTAGAAGGCCCGAAAACAGCCTGTAATGGAGGTCATCAAACGAACAGCGTGCGAGAAAAAGACGTACAATTGTCGAAGGAGCAAATACTTTGAGACTGTTTTGCTGTGCGATTTCAAGCACATTTTCAATGCCGCGGGAATTCACTTTGAGCGCTAATTGTGGATTTTTCTCCCCGAGCGCCGACAATAAAGACGCCATATGAACGATTGTATCGACTCCATTTTCGAGGACGATCCGTGCCAGTGAATCGCGATTTTGGACGTCGCAGTAGACGAATGGACCGCATTCTTTGCGTCCGGAAGCTTTGATATCCGAATTGATGATCGAAGCATTTCCAAAAACTTTACGCAAATACGGCACAAATTCCATGCCAATTTGACCCGTTCCTCCGGTAATTAGAATGCGATTTTGACGGTCAAATACATTCAATCCGCCAGTGTACGTGCAAAAGGAGTTTTCGCTATCGGTCACGGATGCGTTTGCCGCTTTTGAAAAGGTTTGGGCACATGGAATTCTCAATCGCTGAGATGAAATGCGTCGGAATCGCACAAACATGAGGCCAAGAGAACAGGTCGATGGGAGAGAGTGATAGTCGCGTTACTACGACAATTGTCACAAAAACGATACAAAAATAAACAAATGCGTTTGGCTTTTCCCGTCGAAAATCCAATTTTCAACCCTATTTCGACGATCGTGCGATCTGCTCGATAGAACGATTGGTCGACATTGAGAGCGGAGAGTGCTACGAGGAATACGTCGGCCATAATTTCCCATCATGTCGAATACTCCATTCCTCTGTGGCAGTCGATATCGTGGCACAATACGTATTTCCGAGTCGTTCGACTTTTTTCGATAGTGGCGCTACTGTGTCGCCGACTGTGATTTTGGGTGCAAATCGCTTGAAATCGTCTTGTAGTTTCGAATACAGATCGATTGGATACTGCAAAGTCTTTTCTGAATCACTATTTGCCTCTATGAACGTTTGAAGCTCTTCGAAAGACTCGGCGTACTTTGCATTTTTTGCACAGAAATCGCATTGTGCATAGTAAATGGTATCGAGAACTCTCTCTATCGCTAATTGTTGATCCAAATACCTTTTCTGTGCATCTTTCAACTCTAAAACACCAGTTGCATGGCTCGTGTCCGATGCAAAAAACACAATTCCCCATTTCTCTGGACGGTGGATATCGATGACTCCCGTTGGCGCCCATACGATATTATCTTCCCTGCAATTTGGCTTCTTTTCGTAACTAAGTACTCCAGCTTGATTCTTCACCGTCTCCAGTTTGTATTGCACTCGTGAGAAATTGACTCGCCAAATATCGCCCGCACGCATCGGTCGATTTCGAACAGTATCAAATCGCTCAAGCTCCTTTAAAGCGTATCGCACTTCGATGGACCATTTTGTGGATTTTGCAGCAGGATTATTGACGTCTCCGTGCAGGTACACAGCGCTTTCCGTGGAATGTAAATTGCATGGATTCTCAAGTGCGTGTCCGTCTTTGTATGGTTTTTGTAGTACGAGTTCCCATATCGTATTCAGACAATTCATTTCCAATTCGTAGTAATTGTGACGTGTTCCGTCGGGGTTTAGAAATATTTCAAAGTCATTTTCGTCATACATTCGACTGTTTTTGACAGTGTATGTGCCCCACAATTGGGTTTCTGCCAATTCAGCGCCAATATAAAGGTACGTATCGTCATACATCATCTTGAAACGAGTTTGTGGGTGAGGCTTTGGAAGCATTTTGGGTCCCTCGATATCCTGAAATAAAGTGGACCACTCCACATGCGCCCATTCGTCCTTGTCCAATCTGCGGCAATACAAATGTAAGAGTTGAGAGATTGTATGAAAGCGATACATACCTTCCATCCAAATGTAGAGGCGTGTACTTTGTATTTGTATTTGTATGCGATTTAGTATCGAGTAATTGACGCCGCACGCAGACATAAGTTGGCGGGCAGATGAAGCACATACGCTTCCATTCCACGCTTGACATCGTGTTCGTTTTCGATAATCTTGCAACTCTGCACGTTCTACAAGCAGATCTACGAGGATAGCATTGCCAAGTAATTGATTTTTTTTGTGGCGTTCGGTATCGAGCCTAGTATGATGTATTGTAGTACACCACTTAGTCATTTCGAATGTGCATAGCGAAATAATTGTGTTCTTTGAGCGCTTTTTATCGATCAGAATTTTGCCGTGTTTAGTGGTTTCCTACTCCAAAGTAATTGCTACAATGAGCCAATTTGCGCATGGAATCAGTTCGATGGATTGGTCGGCTCTTTCGGATCCGAATTACAGCCGCAATCCCTCCAAATTGCTGTTGCTGGGAGATTGTTATTCACCTCAAGATTTCGACACTCTCGATTGTCTGAAACACGCGTATCACAACGCATTCGAATCGATTCTGTGGTATACGTATCGTCGTGATTTCGAAACGATGACGCCGTACGAGTTCACAAGTGATGCCGGATGGGGTTGCATGCTGCGCTCAGCACAAATGTTACTTAGCGAAGCTTTCAAAAGGAATATGCTTGGAATGAAATGGAAATTAAACGCAACATCGGAGGATTCAGAATTACCCAAAGCGTACGTGAAGCTTCTCACGTGGTTTGTGGACTCTTTCGATACTGAATGCAAGTATTCCATCCATAATATAACTCGAATCGGAATGCAATATGACAAGCTACCGGGAGAGTGGTATGGTCCTACTACAGCAGCACAAGCGATGCGTGATCTGGTGAATCTTCATGCCCAAGAATCGTCGGAATGCAATCTGGTGATGTATGTCCCGCAGGATGGTGTGGTTTACACAAAAGATGTCCATGCACTTTGCATTTCGCATTTGGATCACGAAAATACTTTTGAGGAGTTGGAGACTGAGAATCATAGTGATGGTAATTTTCCAGATCCCTTGCTTCGCCCGCCTACAGATAGTGATAATAGCGAGAAGACGTGGCAAAAATCGTTACTTATTCTCATTCCACTACGCTTGGGATTGGATTCTATCAACCCGAGGTATTTGCCAGCAATCCAACGAGTCTTTGAATTTCCACAGAGTGTAGGAATTATCGGTGGAAAGAAAGGTCATTCTGTGTACTTTGTGGGCACATTCAATTCAAAATTACAACTATTGGATCCTCACGATATTCATCCCACCGCCGATCTGAATGCGGCTTTTCCAACAGCGGTACGCTCTATTGGGTGACAAGTATGTGATGTATCTGATCTTTCTTATCGCAGACGCACATCCGGACAGTCCATTCACGGCTTCCTTTAGAGATGGCATTAGGCAGTATCGATCCATCACTGGCTCTAGGATTCTATTGCAGTGATCGAGAAGACTACCTGGACTTTGTCGATCGAGTGGATCGTGTGCAAAGCGAACTCTGTGGAGCGCTTCCATTCTCAATCGCAAAAGCGCGACCGAATTATGACTCGACAAACATTCTGCATACAATGAGTGATTGTTGTCTGTCTGATGAGTGTGGTGACGAACAAGTACAAGAAGATGAGTATGTTTTACTGTAAGTTGTGCGTAATCTCTGTCAAATAAAGTGTTTATTGTATTATTACGATCAATTGAAATACTCTATTCGATACTCCATCGTCTCTTGTACCTCGACACCACACGGTAGCGCTCATTCATTGCGGTATTGCCAGATTGCAAAAGGATTTCATTACATTACGTTCTATTAATTACAATAGGAATATCGATTAAAACAGTGTATCTAATGGTACAGGTATTATATAAAAGCTGTGATGGTATCAAATGCAAAGGAGCCGCCTCCTTTTCGATCTCTTCGAATATTTCCAGCCTCCAACGAGTATAAACGTTTATGCCAAAGCCTAAATAGCAATTCATTCAATATCGATGGCAATGATTCTCTTGTCAAATCTCTTTTTAACGCGACAGAATCGAGTGTGGTTGTCGGAATGATAAGCACCGAGATACCAATTTCAAATTCCGATGCTTTGAATCGTCGAAAACGTATTTATTGGATCGCAAATCGACTTATTGGAAAGACAGCTTTCATTTCGGACGATACGGAAAATAATATTTATACAGATGCAATTATTGAATTATATTATAGCAGTGAGCAAAAGTGCATTTTTCTTCTTGGATGGATTCCATCGCCACAAGCTGCAAAAAACGATGAGAAAAGCTTACAGATGCAAGTACTTCTCTTCACGAGTTGTCAATATGTCTTTCAGATACAGGAAAGCTCCCGATTCAATCTAAAACTTGTAGAAGCGATTCAATTACTGTGGAACCGGAAGCAAGCGCTTTTGGGCTTGCTGACCGCTACCGCACCAAAACAGTCGAAACAAGGCAAATCTTGTAATTTCAAACAACAGAATATCTCTTTCAGTACCAAATATGCTTTTACTCCGGGATTTTGCACTCCTTTTCTGACAATCTTGGCTCCAGTTCATAACGAAAGTATACTATACAATTCAGAAGCCTTACGGAATTATAACTATACGATGGAGAATGTGCTATTTGTTCTCCTTCGCACACTTCCACCTGGTGTCATCAGTGTCTCAAGAACCCGCGAGAATTTCACCGCTATGCATCTCACCAAATGCGATAAGCTCTTCCAGCTTGATGTATCTCATCCTGTGGTTTTCTTTTCCCGTTCGATCATTACACACAGAGCAGATTTAGTTGTGCGACTGAATGCGCTATTGGACTCCTTGGAGGAAAATATCGATTCTGGTGTCGACCCTTTATTAGGACAACAGATCTCACTCGAAGAAAGAGGATTCGATCGTACTCGACATATTCTCAATAGTCATGTTCAAGGAGTCTTTGATTTTGTACAAAATGGTGTGCGATCAGGAAGGAAAGAAAACCCTCTACTCATCGAACCTCCGAGTCCCAAACAATGGCTTCTTGAGTTCCAAAATTTGAGTACGTTGGTCTCGAAACACGATACAAAATGATTCGAGGACGTCATACATCTATCTGATCGGTTGACAGAAGCACACTCTTCCGTTAAACACACAAGCTGTTCGATGGATATCGCATGGAGCGTAAATTTGTGTTGTGTCAAGCACAATTGACCGCTTGAATTACATTACAGAGTAATGGAGTGAGCTTCTGTGTCTCTTTCTCTATCTGACGCTCTGTCTTTAAGAACCATCGCCGGCTGTATCAATTATAATTATCGACTTTTAGTGCAGTGCTTCCGGCTTCATGGAAGCATTTCAACGAATAGGAATTTGATGCGACCGGATACAGTGATCGGATTGGTTTAAACTGGGCAGAAATTGCTATAAATAATGCTTCGTTTTCATCGATGGTCCCTGCGACTTTGTCTTGCTGCTGTATTGTGGCTTGTAACGTTGAAAGCGGTCGATCATTTCACAACAAATGCGGGAATACAACATTGCATCCGTTACCTCCCTGTGTATGCCGTTGGAATGCTTGGAATCTACTCTGTTATCACGATTGTAGCCAACGTTATGATGATTACAGATTGTCCGCAAGCTGCAAAAGAGTTGGAAAACGACATTCAGAATGCGAAACACGACTTACATAAAAGAGGCCTTAATTTCGAAACATAATTGAGAGCGAAATACAAGTTTTTTGTTTTCTTTGATGCATTTTGGCATGTAAGAAAGAATGTTTTTTTCCATTACACGACGCTGATTTCGATGTTGATGGATTTTCGTGCAAGAAGATGTGTTTGCATACATTCAGATCAACATGTTGCACAGAAGCTTTGGTAGTCTTTCGAGGTCAATAGTTATTGACAATATCGTGTCTATATAACACTAGCGGCCTACTGACATCTCCGCTACCTTTACTTGATACACTGCTTTGCTATCTAAAGCGCACAAAAGAGCCTGTGAGAAAGATACCGCTAAGCGCTCGAATTCGGCTCTAAATTCGTTTCTTTTTCCCCTCAAACGCTCAATGTATACGCAAGCCAATCTTGACAATGACATTCCATATTCCTTCTTTGTGACCCCAGCGATATATGGACATTTTTCATGTAAGCTTGCCGAGTCGATATTCTTGATCAGCATATGCATACAAATGTGAGTGGGACGACTATTTAGGCAAACCTGGGTACACGAAGAATTAATTGTAGAGAACGGCAGTTAAAGTTTGAAATGGAGTGGGGCAGTCATGAACGTCCTGGTTAAAGGCGATACAGGTGTACCCATGTGATGACATTGTTCAAACGGCATAAGAATATATGTCAATTGAGAAGGCGTACAAAGCCTGTAAGAAATTGCATGGTTGCGGTTTTCTTGATTCGAAGGAAGTAACTATTATTTCGTGCACAAAAGTTGATGACGTCACAGTACGACAGACGATTGCATCGTATTTTCAGTGTTAAGTGACCATTTAAGGCAAACGTTCGGCCTTGGATCCCCTTTTCACGAAGTAAGTTTGAATTCAGCATTACCAGTTATAGACAATGCTTCTTTAATCATGACTGAGGAGTGCAGCGTGCAGTCCGTAGTAGAAGATGTACAATTGTGTTCGAAGTCGGAAAGATATTCACAAAAAGTTTTGCTCACTCATTGTAATTAGATATCTCCATGTCAGAGCCGCGTTGGTAGAAACACAATGACACACACGATTCACGCGAAGAACACTCTTACAAAGGCGATCTTTGACTGTTATCTATTCATTGTACGTGTATAATGCATAGCGTGGTGACCAGAGTACTCTTCACTGAGATTAAATTGTCACCCAGCGCTTGATCAATTTATTCGGTCGAATTGATTATAGCAGTAGGTAAAACTAGATATTTGGTGGCAGTAGAAATCCAGTTGCACACATTATGACTGCATCGTCAGAGTGTCAGCGATGAGACGGCGATAGCAGCGCTTTTGTATGTTCTAAGGTGCGATAATCTGTGATCACGCAAGTTGGTAGGTACGGGGTAGACCTCCCTTGCGGGAAAAGGCTGTTACGCTTTGGATCTTCTCTCAGTTCCTTGCTGCGCTGCACTCTCAGAACCAAAATCTAAGCTTTTGTGCTCTCGACGACATTGGTCAACTGTCAACCAATTGTCGACTTGTAGCAAGAAATAAGAGTCGGGCTAGTATAAAGGATGGAAAGGATTGGTTGAAATCGTCTCATGCATTTTTCATCCATGTAAATACTCTACCATTTATCTTTTGTCCATTCATCCGGGAGAATGATGAGAACATACTCAATATCTTCTCACGACGGTCATCTGATGCTCTTAGAGTATAATGATTACAATTTTGAGATACAAATTGATTCTGATTCCCTTGTGCACTTTTCTCTTTAAATGTGTAAATGAGGAAATCAAACAACTAATCTGTCAATCCACAGAGTCATTGACGTTGAAGAACCAAAAATTTAACTGCAATCTGATACACAATGAGAGTGCACACCGACTGACTAATGACTACTGACTTTGCTTAAACCGGCTTGATCTGCAAACTGTATCTCATGCGCACGATCCACGCCAACTTGATTTCCAATGCTATCGAGCCACGTCATTGATCCATTTGCGTCGTATCGAATAAGTTGACCGTTTGTGAGTTTGATTTCACGCACGCCATTAGGACGTTCTATCATTTGTGTTCCGTCAGGAAACGTCGAC
The DNA here is from genome assembly GCA_905220665.1 of Albugo candida. Classification (NCBI taxonomy): domain Eukaryota; phylum Oomycota; class Peronosporomycetes; order Albuginales; family Albuginaceae; genus Albugo; species Albugo candida. The sequence goes on from CAJNAR010000023.1 coordinate 117,841, forward strand.
ACCTCCATGCCATCCGTTTCGATGCACTTGAAAATTCCATCAGGAAATTTAATCTCGGTTCGGCCATTCGGATAGTTTGTCTCAATTTGATGATTGGGGAACTCGTAGACTTTAGTTTGGTCCGCAAAAGTTGTAAGCTTTGTCTGAGCTTCCGCATAGAAATACACAGATGTGCCGGACTGCGGGTCGAGATCTTTAGTGTCTCCATTTGTGAATTGAATATGAATACTACCGTCCGCGCTGATGCGCTTCCTGTTCCCATCTGGATACACAATCTCTTTTGTCTGGTCTGAAAGTACATGCTGCTTCTTCTGTGCATCGTCGTGCTGACTACCATCTTGAAAAAAAAGCTGCTCCGGTGGATTATTCGTATTTTTACTTGGCTCGCTTGTAGGCGTCGAACTTGCGGACGCTGAAGCTGTAGTTGTTGACCGTGAAGACTCAAAAGTTGGTGCTTTCTCCTGTGCGGCCGATGGCGATCGGATTGGATCATAGCGATTCGGATCATAGTGCTGGTGCTGATGCCGCATCTTTTCTGCGGGAGGCGCAGGTGGCCATACATTATCGTTCAATTTTTCATGCTGATCACTGATTGTGGACTCTTCTTGCAGAGTGTGCTGATCTATAAGCTTTCCTTTTTTCATTGTAGCAGTACGAGACGAAGAAGTTCCTTTTCTTCCACACGACCAATGCTGTAATCGCTCTTTCTCCAAATATCGAACTTCTTCGACCATTTCCTGCAACTGCGTTTCCAGCTCCTTCACTCTCTGTCGAAGCACTTGATTGTTCGCTTTATACTTTTGCCGCTGTTGTCGCTCGTCGAGTTGCATTTTTACAATTTGAGCTCGTAATGCTTCCACTTGCGAACGTGTCTCTTTATTCTTTTCATGACTACACTGAGCTGCCTGTAATCGAGCCTTCCATTGCCGCTCGTGAGCAATTTGTTCCTTATCGATTCGCGCTTGTTCCTGTTGCAAGAATTGCTTCATTCTGGTCGTCTCCTTCTCACAATGCTGTTCGAAATTCTCTTTTGCGGCTTCCAGAGTTTGCCATTCTTGTCGATTAGTAGCTGCTTGCGTCTTGACTTGCGATGACAAGCGTTGATACGTTTGAATCTCATAATCCAACTCGCGCAATCTTTCTTGTAACATAATCGGAAGGTCTTGGCTCCCATCCGCGGGCACAAAAGGCTCGATGTCATCCGACTTTTTCGATCCGACGCTTTGATCAACCGAAGCGGATGTGACCTTATTTTTCCGCAGAAAAGGAGTTGAGTTTGCATTGAGTCTTCTCTTTAGCGATTTGAGTGCGTTCGCTTGAACAAAATTCGATTTTGAATGGCCATCCGTGCTCTCAGCGGTGTCTTTCAAATGTGCGTCCTTCCATCCGTTCTCTGACATCCGATGCCATCCGATGGTCGATGATCTCGAGGGTGAATTACTCAGTATACTCTGTTGTCCTAGCGTGGTATTGTCCTCCCACGGCTCGGAATCATCGATACTCAATGCGCTTAATTCCGAACATGATACCTTTGTCGTGAGGTTTAATTCCTTCCTCTCGTCGGTGTTTACTGGTTGTCGTTCTACATCCCTGATTTCATTTGGATCCTGCCAATGCCAATTCGATCCTTCCTGTGAGGTTTCAGTGATAAATAAAAGTTTTTCATTCGCGAGATCGCGTTCTAAAGTCTCAAATTCCGCTAATTCATGCGCTTCTTTGGCTGCATCGGCTTCGAAAGAACGACATGAGCTGCTGTTACTTTGGCTCTCTCTAAGCGACGATTGATCAAGTAACGCTTTCCGTCCATTTTCTCGATTTTCAATTTCATGTCGTTCTACAGTCAGCGTGTAAGACAGGATTAGAGGCTTTTACATAGTAAATGAAGGTACCGATTTCGTCGCTGAATGTAGCATAGGATTCGGAATCACTTGCATTATGATGATCATATTCATGATACCTTCTTCCTTCATCGATTTCACTCCAAACGTTGGAATTTCGGCGCAAATGTGGGTCACGATCGCTCATCAAATCGCATTCCATTGTATTCGCGATGCTTCCTTTCATTATGAATATGTACGATGTATAACATGCTACAGGATAATAACTTGAACAGGTAAACAGACGCATGGAGCGCTCTTGCGATATGAATGCACGCTTCTTTTCGCATTGTACTATTATCAAATTTACTGAATATGGTACACAAACACCTGTGCAGAAATCCTAACATGATAAGAAACTACTCATTCGTCTGTAAATCCCGTGACTTCCATATTAATAACCAGAGATAACACTTCTTCCATTTCGGCTTTGGCTTTGTATATCGGTAAATCGATCCGGTTGAAGCACGTGTGAGCTCGAGGGTACGCATTCTCTGGATACGGAACCGCTTTCAGCGTAAAATGACAAATTCGACCATCATAACTGGTCAATGCTTTGAATCCTTGCACGGGGACCCGAGAGGACCCAGTAGTAAATTGTAGCAACCGTGCACGTTCTTCGTCAGTGAATGACTCGACAACCTCCCAAAACCATCCAAGCAATTGTTCTGGAAGTTCTTCGGATACTTGTGTGTGTGCCTTCCAGTCTTCTACATCAATTGAGGGAACGCCACATAAAACTAGTTCGAGTTCCTGATAATCAAACACTAAAATGAGCTCTTGCGGAATCACTTCAAACACACCAGCCATCAAATGCTGCAATTGTTCGGCAAATGAATCCAGCATAATGTGACGAAGACGGAGGTAAATGTACTCGTGTTTGTTTGCATCCGTCACTTCGATTTGTCTTCCATTTTCCTTTAAATCGATAATTTCCACCTCGCCCGATAATCTTCGATTAACAACACTGAAATCCAAGCAGAGAGCTTCCATTCCGTCGTTTTCCTTCATCCATTTCAATGACTTATGCACTTCTTGGTCGTAAAACTCTAAATCACTGAATGAGATCGGAACACCCAATAAATGTTTCAGCATCGGTAGTGCTAAATGAGCTCGCATCAGTTGACCTTCTAACAATGCACGACCCAACAATCGTCCAGCACCTCGGAAATAGAGCAAGTGGTCCGCTGAAGCTTCTACAGAGTTCGGATTGATCACATACGCTAATGAGTCAACATGAGCGCACATAAACAATCCAATGGTTTCATCGAATAATCGTTCCGTGACGAGTGAAAACCATTCCCGTTCCAAGCCGCCCGCGTCAATTGCAACTTCTCCAATGAATTCGATGCGCAGTGGCATGTGAATATGTTCCATTTGAACACCGAGCAATTGTTCCATACTTTCGACCAATATATTTTCACGATGGACGCGCATTTTCAAGTGTCCATCTTCCCAAGGTTTTATCAATGCAGACGTTTGCTCGAGAAACCAGGCGTATTTGTCTTTGAATGGTAGCGCGGCCACTTGTTCGAGGACCTCCAAATCCTGTTCCGAGATCTCGTACCCGCGTGAGGCCACTCGAGCATCGACTTCTTGATACTCTTTAAAAGTCATTCGACCTTCCGGATGACGCGGAGTTTGTGCCATTTGGGATACAAAGGCAAGCGAGCGCTGATGGGCCAGCTCATTGGCTTCTGATCCTTCGTGCTCGCGGTTATTCGCATTAACGGAATCGAAATGGGAATCTGATTCGCCATTGTGGTCCACATTGATTGATATTTGCGGGATATTTGGTTTGTCGGACGGTGGTGTGGTCACACTAGTATTGGTGGAGCTGGTCGGCGAACGACTTGTATCAGGATGGCGACTTCGAAAAGCTGCCTCACGACGAGCCCAATACCGTTTACCATCCATTCCAACCTTGCGAACCCAGTCGTTACGATTTCGAGCGCCACGTTGCCGTGCATTCAGCATGTTGAGTCGACGGATGGCAAAGGATCTCGTGCGGTTAAATGATTTCTCACGATTTAGAGTCGATAGAGATCGACTGGAAAGGTTCGGATTATGGACCGCGGTTGTGTTTCCGTTGAGTTGTTTGAGGGAACTGGAAGACGTGGATACGATTGAGCCCGCCAGGGGCGAATGTAAGCCTAATGTGAAACCACGCTCTGTGCCACACAGAATACAATTTCGCGCGCTTTGTTTGTTTTGAAAATCACATACTTCACACTTCCACTGTTTACTAATTTCTTCCGAGGTTTCCTGCACATCCTGACGAGTAAGCGGTTGCCCATCTTCATTGTACTGTCCGCCCAAAAGTGGTTGTTGTAAGGTTTCGTCGAACCGAGCGCGCCGACAGCAATAATATATGATGATTACAAGAAGTAGACCACCAGTAACGTAAGCCAACCACGTTGGTAAAGCGCCACCACGACCTTCGGCTGATACGTTCTTACATAAAATTAAAAAGTGTACGCTGTGGAGGTATATAGAGTGCATGATGTTGACGGAACAAATCAAGATTTGCGGTGAAAGGGACACCCAAGTCGTTTACTTTGGGACGCCGTTTGAATCGGGTTGTTCAGGCACACAATCCTCAACACGCTTTAAAAAAGAAAGAAAAAAGTGAGGGACAACTAATTTGAGAGTTAGAGTACATACACCAAACCGCTCTCGCCACTCTGCACCCCTAACCCGTTCCATTCTCTCGGAATTTGGGAATTTAGGCCATTGACATTCATCGGTTCCCCTACAAGAGCATTAGTCTGGTTAGGTTAACGTGTGCCATTAATCAGTTCAGGAAGCAAATATCCCGAACCGCCCCTTTACAGACGATGTCCCTCCTTCTGCTTCATTGAAACCTCTGTGAGCTCGTATACCGAATAGAGCGCTCACAGTGAGCCATATGTTATGCATCGGCATGTCAGTCTACATAAGACCATCACTAATTGCATTAAACCGACTATGCAGTTGCTAAATTCGTAGCTCGTTATGCGTTATTGCTACGACTGAAAACGGGTTTGGTAAGTAACGTTCTAAGTTTGTTAGATAGAGCGTTAAAAGCATCGACGCGTAAGAAAACGCCCTTCACACAAAATTGTAATCTCAATGTCGGTTTCATTTCAGCATTAATTGCCTCTTTCAATGACTACAGTTTTTCAAAATGCCGTCAGATGCAACGTCGCCCAGTAATAAGAGATCTGACACTACACTAATAAGTGTGTCCCGCGCTTGATTTCTTTTCACCCAGCTCGAAATGCTTTGTGCGTTTCATAGGAAGCTGTTTCTTGGTTTTGCACTCTTTGCATTCCATTCGGAGCGTGATCTTTTTTGTGGTTTTCGCCTGCTCAGAGGAACAAAAATCACTGTCACAACGACTATTCCGGTACTAAAGAAGAGTCACTTGCCTTTTTGTGAAAAATAGGTTTGGTTTGACCTCCAAAACCCTTCTGCTTCTCTTTATAACGACGTGCACCTTGCGCATATTTGGACGCTTTTCCAGCTTTATATTGTGTGATCTTATGCACCGTGTGTTTTTGACACTTTTTGCCTTTGCAATAGGTACGACGTTCCTTTGGCATATTGACCATCTTGACTGACTAAATACACTACAATACAGCACACATACTCTGCATCAGCACCTTGATTGCTTGCTTAATAACGTCAAAGCTGATTCTTAGCGTCCGATTACCTTCCGACACAAATGCGCTTTTCCACAGCCAATCGTATGGCGAGCAATGAGTGCAGATAAGACGTCCTGATTGGTTTATATTCAGACTCGGTTTTAAACCGCTTCTTCCACTACACGTTTATATATTATCGCACTTAATATTTCCAAACCCACGGTGGGTCGACTGCGCACCTAACTAAAGTCCGCTACTTGGTGATGGAGCGTGCAAAAATCGCGCGTTCTTCGTGATGCAGGTCGACCGCATTCGGGTACCAAGCATCGTTTCCCTGAGCACAAGTATGAGAACTCATTACTGCTAATGAAAAGTCACCTACCACCTCCATGTGCCCAGCAAACTCCATTCGAAACGGCAATCGTTCCACACGCAGCGACACGACATGGTCGTCCACCGCCATGCGACCAGCAAAGGCCTTTTGCTTTGGCTCGATTGATGCAGTTTGGCATTTTACACTGAATGGATCCACCTACATGACCACTTTAAGCGTCAATTATCAAGCTGCTTTGCTCCTCTACCGTGTTTCCAGCATCGTCGAGAATGTTTGGCACGCTTCATACAGTCTTCCACCATGCAAAATTTACTGCTCTATGTAAATACGTCATCGAATGCAGTTCAATATGGATATAGTGTACCTTTTTTGACTGCTTTGCTGTATCAGAACTAGAGTCTGTCAGTCCAGAATCTGCAGGGTTTCTGGATTGTACACTAGAAGCGTTCGATTCATAGTCTGATTCAAGTGCAAAACACTTTAGGTTTTGCCCGATATGAACGCATTCAAGGAGCTTACTTTGGTACGTTTCAAATACGTCGGAGCTGGTATCTGTAAAATTCCCGTTTTCACTGCTCAAGATAAACTGAATAGAGGTTTTTGCAAGCAGAGTCGACATGATCAAGAGTGTGTGATCGCAATCATGCACAGATAGTCAAAATATTTTGAAACATTCGTGACAGCATCCCTTTTTGATTGGCATCAGAATCCTCGGCTTTAATTGGAAATTTGTGCACCTTTAGTGTCACGTCGAAACGGGATAAAGAAAATGCTGACGAATTGGACCTGTAATTTAGAAGCAGAGGTCAAATGTCGCAATGTATACTGTAGCTGTTATGCGTCATCCAGGTTGAGGTAGGGTAGGAAACGTTGCCAGATTTTCACATGTAGGCTTCTTTACAAGTTGTCCTCTCAATTTAATTACGAGCTAATTGACTTTAAACCAATAAGAACAGAAGCTGCAAGTAATCATGCAATTTCACTTTAGACGGTTGCCACATGTGAGCTCCGTCGGATTCTAAATTTTACTGATTTCCCGCTGATCGACTTGAAAATTTCAAAATCGGACGTAGACAGTTCTTTTCTTTCCAGAGAAATTTGAGGGTTACCTGGTACATAAAGACGCATTTTTTTCCACTGATACGCATGTGTTCATACTTGACAGTTATCTTTACTTTCGTATGGATACCTTTATGTGAATAAAAACATTCAGACCGCTTCAATCAGAAATAGGATTGGAGCTCGCCCCGTCTCCGTATGTCGACTGTGGCACAATGGAAGGATCCTCCGAACGGCATAAAATTTCGGAAAGGTACCGGAATCACCTCAAATCCCCAACTCCGAAACGCTTCCTGAGCACGTTTCTCATGAGCTTCAACAATGAGTGTACCAGGACGAAGTACCAAGACATTACATGTCGCAGTCCACGGACTCGTGAAAAACAGCGGGTGATCCTTTGAGAGCTCTGGCTCTGGTGCAATAAAAATCTCCCATCCTCGAAACATTTCTGGCAATCGGTACTCGTAGTTTCTTCCATTGAACGTGTACGTTTTCATTGGTACACCAGTGGTACAAGGTCGGAACGGATTGACTAAAATCTGACCGGGACGTAAGGGCACAAACGTCCCATCAATATGCATCGCATTCCGATCTTGGAAATCTAGCACGTGGATTTGATACTTGTCGCCGAGATGTCGGCGAAGCCAATTGATTCCAAATTCATTAGTCACCTGGCTTCTTTGAGTGAATATGTCACGACCCATGCGCGTGAATTCGGCTGCATCAAACGTAGGCTCAAATTCTGTGATCACAGACTTCTCGTTTGATTAGAAGGGAAAGGAACGGATACTAACACTTGCCTCAAATGCTCCGTTCTCCGGCTTCCAGTTTTCATTGTATAACTCGTTACTCATTTGAGGCTTGGGTGCAGCTGTCCAATGTGCTCCTTGCTGGTGCACGTAATTAGAAAGACATCCTTTCAGATAAGTCAAGTACCTTGAAATATTCTTTGATGAGATTTCTGTAAGGACGATATTCAAAAAACCGTGATCGCCAGGCCATCGGTGCCTCCATGATCTCGTCTCCAAATACGATCAAAACATCGCGGGGCATAGCCCCATACAATTGAGAAGAACATTTGAAATCCGGTGTTTGAATTGGGGTTGAAAAATCTTTGGGCTGTGTGGATGGCCGCCGGACAACGACTCCTTCATCTTGCAAAACTTTGGCGAGGTGGTCCAATTCAGCTTGAGCACCTTTTATCAAATCGCTGGGAAACTGATGACCAGATTCGTTTTTGAACATATTCCACCATTTAGGCGGCCAGACAGCTTTTCCTGCCACATGCCATTCCGGGATAGTAGCTCCTTCGACTCGACCGACAATGACCTCTTCCAATGGATCCCACTCGTTGTGTGAATTGACACCAGTGGAAATTGTAGCGGCTTGTAATCTATAAAGTGGGATAGAAGCTCTAACATGAAGATATCGATGTGGTAACGTAGCAGTCCCAAATGCATGCATGTCGATCAAACAGATGCACAATCTTTTGAGTAAATATTGACCTTTCAAGATACGATTGTGCTCAGATCTGAGGAAATCTGATTCTGTTTTGAGTATGATTTGAATGAAACGTGGACCGGAAGATGTATTGTTGCTACTCTCTCAAGTACGGCAATACATGCTTTTATTAGTGATCTATAGGTTTCTTTGTACCTTATGAAGTGTGACTTTGTAGAATAAAATAGCGAGAATTGATACCAATCAGCTTCTGTCTACTAGAAGGATGGAGCAAGAGCTTCTACATATGTTTCAGAGCATCACAACATCGGATCACGACGAACTAGTAGATCAATTCGCGTTCCTATTACAAACAGATGTATCGACTGCCAATTTTTTTCTGGAATCTTCCAACTGGAATGTGGAAACAGCTGCAAACATGTATTTATCGACAGTATATACATCGGACGGTGCAAGAAATGAATCACTCGAAACAGAGCCGCCGGAAAATTCCGACTGCACGCCCATGGACATCGTGGACACCAACACTTTGCAAGGAATGATGATCACTGATCTTTCAGAATCGTCACGAAAAGTATTCGCACCGGGATCAAATGTGACGATGGTAGCATCATGTATATTGAAGCTCTTGAGAAAGGTTTCTAAGCAGCCCGTTTGTAGAATTGGACATTTGTAAACAGCGGGGAAGTCGACTGGCCGCTGGACACAGAGTTAGTTTGCATCCAAGGCCAGCATATTTGCAATCAAGAAGCTATTCCCGTAATGGCAAGGGCAAAAGAAACCGTTCACGTCCCAATTTCATTGTGTATGCCATCTCATAGAGAAACAATCTCCAGCTGTTGGCGACTGCGCTCCGTGCGAAATGAGGTGTACTTTATTGAACCTATTTGGCTAGTACTCAGCGTAGGAGATCCGGCAGACTGCATGGTAGATAACTGAAATGCTAGATCATGTTATATCTGTTACCAGACTGCCAGTGTCACAAAGTATCAAGTATACAAATACTAAGATCAATTCGGATCATTTTCCTCCTATGAACCTTTTTATAGCGACACCTCGAGGAGAAGATACAATTACATGCGATCCAGCGTCGACGACAGTCTCTCAGTTACAGTACTTAATAACACAGAAATATCGCATCCCCACCAATGAGTATTTCCTCCAATTTGCGACGAAAATTCTTTCTTCAAAGGACCGCTTTTTAAGTTACTACAGAATCCAGCATGGTGACCGTATCCACGTACAACTGCGGCTATGTGGCGGTATCGATTACCAAAATCGAGTGGGATCAAAGCCCGGCTCTGGCGGTGTTGCTTCAGAGTCACAAGCGAACATTGATCGTCGCGAACGTTTGCGCAAATTAGCGTTGGAAACCATTGATTTATCGAAAGATCCTTATTTTATGAAAAATCATCTAGGATCGTATGAGTGTAAATTATGTCTGACACTCCACAACAATGAAGGCAATTATTTGGCGCATACGCAAGGAAAGCGTCATCAGACGAATTTAGCACGTCGGGCTGCAAAAGAAGCATCGGAAGCAGCAAATTCCATCGCACAAGCCAATTTTCTGGAAGCGACTGCAGCAGCAGCAGCCGCAGCGGCTCGACCAAGACCATTACGCATCGGATTGCCGGGCTATAAAGTCATGAAACAGCGGGATCCAGATACCAATGCGCGGATGCTGACCTTTCAAATTTTATATCCCGAATACGACCGGAAGCTTCAACCGCGCCATCGCTTCATGTCAGCTTATGAGCAGAAAATCGAGCCCGCAGATAAGAATTATCAGTACCTTTTGTTTGCATGCGAGCCGTACGAAACGATCGGATTCAAAATTCCCAATTTGGAACTCGATCGACGCAAAGAAAAGTTTTTCAGTAATTGGGATAAAGAGGGGAAAACATTCACATTGCAATTATCATTTGCAGCGGAATCGGACGATCAAAACGAGTTACAGCCTCCGGCACCACCGCCCCCGCGACCTCAACTGCGATTCTTATAGAAACTAACAAGTCAAATTGTTTTTTTCAAATGCATTCTTCATTAACAGTTAATGAAGAAGACTGGAATCGTTTTAAGATCTGCGAGTTACATTGCCGGGAACTCGGACACGAATTCCAAGCTGATCTTAGACAGATGAGATATGACTTCACGAATTCCGTTATAGAAACTTGTTTCGTGGTACGGGACTTCGTATTCCAAGCAAAATGACTTGACCAAATGATTAAGCTTTTTCAAATTGTGTCGAGGAATCGTTGGAAACAAATGATGATCCACCTGATAATTGAGACCGCCAGTGAACCAATCGCACCACAAAGAGCTGGTAATGTTGCGTGTTGTAGTGACTTGAAGCTCCCAGAATTTGGGTTGAGTCGACCGCTCATATACAGCCATTCCATTGTGGCCGATGCTGAAGACTAGAGCCAGTAAAATTCCACAGGTTGCCTGACTCAAAAAGAACCAAGCGATTGATTGCCATATTGTCATCCCACAATGATACATTACAGCAAAATTCCACGCGTAATGTGCGAGTAGCCCGCTTTTCTCGGCCCATGGGAACGGAGATGGGTCATAAAACCCAAATGAGAAGCCTCGGAAGACGTATAGAAGCGATTGTAACAACCAACTCACTCGAGCAAAGAGAATCAATGGAAAATAGAAAAAGGCTTGGTACTGTACAAGGAAAGCCCCCAATGAAGAAGCATGAGCTTTACGAGCCATATCAATGGACCAAGCGATAAGCGGCATCGTATCGATATCAGGATCACCTGAGAAGCCTTCCTGATGGATGGAATGAAGATTTGGTACGGCGTGGTGGGTGTTATGTTTGGTCTTCCACCACTGCACACTGAAGCCTTGCCACACATTACCTACAATTGCTCCCAAGTAATATCGCACTGAAGAATGCTTCACAACTTGATGATGAAGAACGTCGTGGGATAACCACCCAGACTGCTGGTAAAACAGCCCCATGATGGCTGCTGAGAGGGTGTAGCCGCTCATGCCAGAGCTCAGGTAGCATACTGCGACGGAGAGGAACCAAATGGCTAGGGTGCTTGTAGTTTTCCAAATATAATATTGCAAACTGAAAAGAAAGTAATTTGTAAGGGTACTTTTGCAAATATTTCATTTTGTACCAACCTTGTTTTGTAAAGTCCCAATGATCGAACGGTTGCACGCAGTTGGCGATACGCCGCAACAAACTCTTGATGCTCTTTTTGATACCGTTTCACTCCGGAATCATACTCAGACTCAGAGGAAGATGACTTGATGGAAATGACTTCGCCGATATAAAATTGTTTCAATAGCTGGAACGCATGGGCAGGATGGAATATTGCAAACACGTCGGTCGCATCGGTACCTGCATGTGTGTACATCACTGATCCCCCAGGATGTGCATTAAAATTAGTTATGTCATAGACTTTATTGTGGATGACAATCCAAGCATCCTTTGGGGAATTATGCGCGCGTACTTGGTCCCACGTAAGCACCGACTGTTTTGGTGATAAACTGCTGTATTGGCACATAATCGCGTCGCAGTTACTAGTGGCTTTGAATGGCTACAAACGCTTTAATAACTAGAGTAAACGCTCTTCCTCAAAGTGATTGGTTATTAAAGAATTCCATGTTTTTCTCAAATGACATCAGCTCTGCAACAAGATGATGCCACCACTACGGTACGCCAGAGACGATAGGCTATAATAATGTAGGCTGTCGACTTTGATATACTCTATACTGTAATGTATCTGCAAATGAGCGACAGAGTCGACAGGCTTTCTCTGTTGTCCAGTCACATTTTCGGACGATTGAAGTAAAAATTTATGGTCATCTACACTTTTATATTGGACAATTTACAGCCCAACGTCTTTTCGATCACATAGAGAAAGCTACAGAGAGTACGATGTTGTGCGAATGTACAAGCTGCTTCAAGGAAATGTATATTTGATACATTATACTGCATGTTTAAGAACCAGTAAGGGGACCGTTAATCAGAAGTAGGCAACTTTGGACCCATATCCAATTTACGTTCCTGCGAATGCGTTACATTCGGTTTAGCGGTATGTTATCGTCAGGAGCAGTTGTCATAAAAAACGTCGTTCTTTAAGTACAAAACTGATTGCAAATGCTCAGACCCGTGTGCTTTTTATATTCTCCTCGGGCACAACTACGTCTGCTGGGCAAAAATGAATACAGAATAATAGCGGTGGTAGATATGAAAATCTCCCACTTAGTACGGCCAAATTTCTCGCTAAAAGCGGCTGCACGCATGCTCCAATTCAAATTATATGCCGATGAACAAGGCCAAAGTTGAAAAAGAAGTGTTACTTGTCATTGATATGAAAGTCACGCGAATCATAGACAAGTGAGCGGTATACCGTCACGCTGAACAGGTGTTTGTGGACATATTACGTACTTCTGATCATAGTGCAATTCAATACGGAGTGTGTGTTTGTATCGCAAAAGCTAGCCACGCTTCTGCTTACCTGTGCACGCTTATATCTTTCAGCAATTTATACACGCTGAATGTGAAATCATACAGAATGGGAATTGAATCGCTCTTTGCATCGTCAAAGCCAGAGAAGCCAAGGAGACCAGTGGAATTCGTGAAAAGCATTGGAATCGTAGAGGCACGAGTCGAAGGATTTGTGCGATAATCCATCGCTGATCAAGGTTATTCTGATATTTTGATTAGCTTTGAAAAGAGTGAATGCGAAAGCTTGCTAACGGTATTATGAGAACAATTACTATACTTGTTTAGCGGCGAGAAGTTGACTCTGTGTAGCGATAGCTTCCTTCAACAGTTGCGGATGGGCAGGGGGGTTTTCAGTACTGAATGGCAATCGCTCAATATCGATTTCATATATATATGGTCTGGGCTGTGTCGGATCGGCGCCATCGAACCAAAGAGTCATTACGCCATCGTAGTTTCTATTAGTTACTTTCTCGATCATTTTCATTTGATGACGCTTGAGAAATGTGGCGCCTATGATCCATTCATGGAGGCTACCATCCATGACTGGTTTGAGTGCCAAGGAGCATATTGAGTTGACTGCTTCGTCAGCTCCTTCTTTGTTGGGTATCTCCACAATATATTCCTCACTTGTGAGCCGATACGTCCGACCTACTAGCATGATTTTCATGAATGGCATTGCTTCATACACGTTAGGGTTGCATTGAAAAGTTACGCGGTTATCATGCGAGACAGTGACAGAATTTTTGCCAATGAGTTTCTCAACTTCACTCACGAGATATAAGAACACAATTTCTGGGATCTCGCTCAAAAGTCTCCCAAAATCGAAAAGTACCTTTTCCACTCCATTCAAACCCAACTCCGTATTCAACTCTTCACGATCAAACTTGACATAGCCCTCAAAAGGACCGATCGTGATAGCATTATTGCTGGGTTCCTGTGGCCACTTGTGCTCCAGAGTCACCAATCCTAAAATTTGCATGTGCAGGCTCCTTGGAATACTTTCGACGTACAATCGAGGACCATTGGATGTCTCCCAATTGAAAGTGAAAACCATGTCTTTTTTCTTGTGTCTTTTCAATTCGCATTGAAATAATGTAAATAATAATTCACTCGATATTACGAGATTCTCCAAACATTCCGAATTAGAGGGGTTAACCTCCGAACGAGTCATTGCGTCCGAATCTCTTGAGTGTGATGATTCTGACTTCAAGAAGCTAGATTGACATAAGAGATTGCCGGCTATTGTATTAGTATGCCGAATAAAAGGAGCGTCTTTAGATTTTGCTTCATCTAAGACTTCACGACGATTTTTCAATGAAAGAGTCAACAAACTGCCCTTTAACTTCCTTCCATCCACGTAGTTGCTTATAGGAACCTTCCAAGTACTTTTCCAGGTCCACGTACTTTTTGGGGTCTTTTGTGCTGACAGCACTATCACGCTTCCCACGTAATTGGAAGGATGCTCGAGCACAATTAATGTAAAGATATCTCGAGCGTATGATATTCGAATTTGCTGGCATACAAAGTGAGCGCAAATTCGAAATACGCCACTTCTCATGCTGTAAAAATTGCAAATGAATGCTCCCTCTCTTGAGCTCTGTCGCACTTATAGATGGTGTGGGAAAGCGGAAAAGGAGATGCCAACACTTGGCAGATGGCTAGAAAAAATAGAATTTTACTGGCCTTATAAAGAATATGTTTTCGTTGCATAGATGTGCAAAACGTGGACTTCGTGGGATATCTTGCTTCTAGAATGCTCAGCGGTGATTGTGTAAAGTGGTCTATCTAATCAACCGATATAAAGCAAGATGTGCGTTACGCTAAGATTAGGATCCCATATAAGAAACGATGCTAGGACAACACATGCAGGATCTGGTCGCAATAAAGCAGCGCCACCAGTCAATTAAACATCTACGCGACAGCAATCTTGATATGGAATCGCCGTACATCGTTACGACCTTCGGCAAGATTGTTGTTGCATGGATGTATAATTGACTGGCGACGCTGCTTTATTGCAACCTGATCCTGCATGTGTTGCCCTAATATCGATCCAACTGATATATATGGAAAGTACTTTTTTTATGTCTCTCCTTCAGAAGTGGGACACAGCCGACTTTCTAGAAATAGATGCGCATCAGCAACGGGATCAGATAAAGATATAGAATACGTAATATTTAGTGTGTACACACCACGGTCAGGCAAGTCTCAATTTCGATTCATGTAGACCACAATGAACGAGCTGACGTGTGCCTTGACACTGGCGGCTTGCTCACGATGCGATTATGTGCACAGACAATAAAATCTTTACATGCGCTCATATTGCTTTTCTAGCATACATGATCAATGATGACCAAGTCGAGTATTACTAGATCACTGCTATAAATCTCCAAAATGAAGTTCTTTGCCAAGGAGTCAGTACTGAAGCAAAGGCTATCGGTAACCCGCCAGATACATTGCTGATCAGTATGTACACGCTTCATTAGATAACTCAATTGAAAAACACATCTATGCACGGCTGCATGATCAATGATTGATATCGAGCACTATGCACCTCCTACTCATTTGAAGTACAGATATCTTATTCACTCCTGGAAAGGTCTTTTCAAGTACAACCGCCGGCTACTTCGGGTTGTTCGGGTCCTATGACTGCAAATGTAAAAATGCAGTAAATAAGATTCTCTCTGAACCTGTTTCATGGAAAGATATATGCGCTCCCTATTTAACGATACGCGTGACCTTAACTTAGGATGGATACAGAACCATGGAATGACGAATAATGACACAGTCAGCGACCTTAGCTCCTTCAGCGGCAATGTTTGACCTTCCTATTACTGGTTGTAAGAAGGCCGCAACACTGTAATAGGAGCAGAACTACCAACCTACCTAAACAGATCAACTCTGCGGTACACATTCCGTTCCTAAAACGAATTTTCGTTACCGTATTCAACAATAGTGTGCAAGTGCTCCGAGTTGTACGCAAAAGTTTTCAAATCCGAGACCAGCATGTGGACATCGCGACAGCCACAGCTTTGTAAACGACCATGGTTGTGTTGGTTCTTTTCGTAACATATCCGACGTTTACTGCATTTATCCTTTCCCTTGGCGAGGTCAACATCACGTCCGGTGTAATCAATTGATACTGTTATGACAAAAGGAAGTAAACGGATAGAATCGGGTGCGTTCTTTAAGTTTAGTCGCAAATGCAAGGGTTGACTGCGATCAGGAGCAACCCCAGTTTTTTCGCAGACGTCACTATGACACGTGGAGCTACAAAAAGAATTGGTGTCTCACTTCAAATTAGTAGCAGCTGTAGATGCGCGATAATGAGTTTGACTCGCAAATATTTCGTTTTGCACCGACGGACATGATACACGCTATGAATGCATTGACAGAATTTGTACATTAGCATTCATGTTTATAATTGCGAAGTCTCATATAGTATGAAAGCACATTGAACGCTACAAGCTTTTTGTTTCAGCATCAATCAATCGTGTTGTAGTAATTCTTTACAGAGGTCGCTCGATTATAACATGTAATTACTAGACTATACAAGATGTGTCGTTCAGACCATTAAAGACAGCGATGAGTGGTATAATTACGATTTCGAATTATAGACCGCGTGTTACATGGGTAAAGGCATACCAGTGTGTGTGTATATCTCATTTTGACAGACGACGCATAAGTCGAGAAACGTGAAAATACGTTTATGCAAGTACTTGCGAGAACGATTTAGCAGTATATGGTAATCTTCACACTTTCCACGAATCCTCTGTACGGACAGAAGAACCATTCATTTGCACCCAGATAACGATGACATGGTAATAAACAAGGCTTGACGACTTGTCTGATTTTATCCCCGGAGAATTTGATTATTTAGAAGACGTTGATCAGTAAGAAGAGAAAGCACAAGCGCCCATATCGACAAATTATGAATCAAAAATTGACTATCGCATTTATCGCTTCTGAGACAATCTTTCCTGTTCGTAGACTGCCACGAAAAAAATGATCCTCACTCCAACTCAACACCTTTCGGTAAAGCTACATCGACATGCCGATTGCTGATAAACCGAGTGACCCGGGAGTGCGTATAACGCTACCTTCCACATGATGTCATAGTGTTGATACTCGCTTTCCGACCTTGGCTTCCTTTTCTACTAATTTTCGTATCGCTTTGAACAAATCAATTGGACTCGAAAGGCCCAATTGACGTACCACAAATGCTGGGACGTGACCGCCTAGATCCATGTGCGCAATGATTGCTACTTCACATATATTTGGGTCATCTGAATCGGGTGTGATGACGTAACCCGAAATATACGACAGCGCCCGCGTGTACCCTTCCTGCTTGGAGCCAGTATGCTCAACCGAACGCGTTGCAACTAGGCAACGGCCACTTTTTTCACATCGCACGGATGTGACGACGCAAAAATCGCGAGGAGTAGTGAACATGACACCTTTACACGAAACCAAACGAACTTCAGTGTGTTCGTCTAGTTGTTCTAATAAGCGGATTTCTTTGGTCATATCATCAAAACGTGGAACCATGTCACGATCTGCAAGTAATCTAAGTGCTTCTTCGGGATTGCACGGTAATTTACCCGTAGCTTTCATAGTGTGCCACGAATTGTCACGAACACTACCGTGAACGACTTGGACTCCATTACTATTGGGACCTTCTATCCAGCCATCTGGGACAACGTCCGTCCCAGCGTATCGTACTAAAAGTCGCTGAAATAAATCGTCTTTTATTTCGTCCAAATTGTCACGCACAATTTCAATAGGAAGGGGTACTTTCAAATCGTGAGTTTCCTCTATCGAAACCTGTCCGGATGAGATGGAGATGGTTTTATCTGTTTTTGTTTCGCTCTTTCCATCTTTTGCTTTTGTGCTCGTTGGTTGAATGAAATATTCAAAATCAGTATTTGTTGCCTTATCCTCCTTCTTAACGCGTTGTGACTTTCTGATCGTTACTTTTTCTCCAGCAGTCGCTTTATCTAAATTCGCATTACTCACTCCAATTTCATCTTCATCATTCTCTACTTTTGTGACCGATACGTTACTTTCACGCTTGACGATTTCTGATGTCAAGCCAATCGGCGCGATAATTTGCTCAATGGCACTTGCGAGGTTGAGACTACCTGAGAAAACCATTAACAGTGTCTAATTGAATCGTGTTGTTGAAACTAAAGTGAATTGAGAAGTGGGACCACAAGTGAATAAGCGCGTGCGGAAGTTAGTAATGCCCAATTCCACTTGTTTTAAGAGATTTCTGAAAAAAAAAGTATACACAACGAGTTTTCTAGAACTTTACATTAGTCGAGCAGATCAGTGTCTTTCGTATTACACACTCCCCATCTTTACCCTGTTGACCTTATTCCCCCTCCTCGTGTTCTACTATGTCCTATATTCATGTCCATACATAAATGCCCTATTTATGAATTGCATCATTACAGGCATTCTGCCACCCTTTCATGATGGCGCATTCCGCCAATCAAGCCCCCGCTTGCCGCTTGTCTTCCTCATCATTGGTGCATCTAAGCGTCACAATAAATTCCTTGTCAGTTGCTTCTATGCGCAATGTATCGTGAAATCCAAAATGATATTTCGCGAATTTCCATCGCGCAATGCGTCCACGTTCATCATCAAGTAGGCTTTGAAACAGCGTCTTTTGTTCGCCTTCGAAATACGGCAGAAAGCATTGAAAAATCATTGTGCGGGGATTCCCATCCATCGCGAAATCGTAACGATACCAGTCGCAAACCCGAGGCAGATACACTGTTTTCCGATCATAATCGTACGAGATCATGACCGTCAACGCAGCGCGAGTAATTGCAGCCAACTGAGTATCCAATTCATCGATCGAAAACAACAAAATTCGGTTCAAAGACGAGCGGGTCATACAATTCAACGCGAAATTAAGCCGAAAATCTGGGTTTTTCAATGCGATTTCCGCGATGTCCACAACAAGCGTCTGATCCTCCAAAGAACCATACAGCTTTTTAGGGAGCACCAACTTCACTACAGGAAGACGAAGAGACGACATGGGCGCACGAATGACGCAATGCTCGATTTCAGCCAAAGAGAAGTAAATCCCATCAACGCAATACGAAATACCGTTAAAAAATCGACTCCATTGTTTAAGTTTCTTTGGAATAATCGAACGAAATAAACACGCGTTTAGTATCAAAAGATGAAAAAGATTGAGAAAATACGTCTTCTTGAAGTTTTCGCGCGGAAGCGGAGCCATAGAGCCAATATGTTGTCGAAGTGGAGTCGTTTTGAGAATTTCCAATGCGTCAAGAAACTCGAGCAGCTTGAGTATCGAGCACTCTTCATATCGGACGGAATACAAAGCTGTCAATTGATCCAATAAACCAGCAAGAAAGTCCAATGCATCAAGGACCGGAAGCTTCGAATGAGGTACAAAGTGGCTTCGATCATTGAGCACTGCGCGTCGTACTCCACACGATTTAGGAGCTAATGGCTGAACAAATACTTCCAAATCGACGTTTTGGCACACTTGATCGATCGATTTCGTCAAACGTTTCTCCATGCACAGAAGTCCCGCGTTTCCATTATGCTCCATTTCCGATAGGATCCGCTTCGTCCATGTGGATCGAGATTGTTCGCTTGGAAATCCAATGTGGTGACGCATTTGCAGACTCACAATACTCAGCCAATATATTTCCGCCTGAGGCAACTCGCTTGAGCCAAGTTTTTCTTCGGCTTCCAATTGATAGACGTTGGTCAGGGGAATGCTCCAACTTGATGCATCGACGCCAGATTTTCGGAATAACTCGAGAGTTCCATTATTCTGATTGATTTCCATCCATTCCATGCGCCAAAATGTTCTTTTCACAGCTCTGAGGACGAGTACCTTTGCAGGCTGTGGAATTTCGAAAGTCAGTTTGTCAGACGTATTACTTTGAAAAAAGGAGAATGTATTCTGTCCAAATTGTCTCATCAAACTCCAAAGAGCTTTCTTTGCTTTTTTCTGATCCGAGTCATTCGCTTTGCAATGTAAAATCTCTCTCAATTTCTGCTGAAGAAATACTCGTTCTTCTCCGATTCGTTTGTACTTGCGTCGATACGAACGAATAGACACAGAGTTCAGTCCCTTGAACGGTTTGAATGATGTCTCTGGGCCTTTCCCGGGTATCCGACTCCGCATTTCCATCGACTGAAGCGGTTCGAATGCCTCCAGCGCCGTGCAAAACACATAACGAGAACAAGAAGAAGCGCCTAATTTTCCTTCAAACAGTAAAACATATCCGACCCAGCGTTCCATTATCAGACTCTCCCCCGGGATCGCAGTGATATATTCGAGCCACACTGGAACGGAGATTTCCTGAGGAATGAAAGCTTCCGTGTCCTCAGATGTTTCTGATTGAGTGAGCTCCATGGAACCCCTCGAATCATCTGAGGATCCCCTCGGATCTCCTGATGGTCGTTGAGGCTTTGAACTATGGCAAAGCTCAAAGCTGAAATGATATTCCTTGTTGCCAGCTGTATGGCGAGTTGTTTTGATTGCTTTTTCACGAGAAAGACTAGTGTCTATATCGTTGAGGCTATAAGCCACGAGTCTCAATGGCATATCGGACCAAAAAGATTCTAATGCGGTCTCCCGAACTCCTGGGACATTGACTAGCTTCCAGCGAGCAAAATCGAGAAAATAGCTGTGGAAATGGAAAGAGTACGTGTAGTTTGTCTGGAACGCATAAAAGATATCGTTCGATTTGCGTCGCGTGAGGGAGTCTTGTTTGGACTCACCGAAATCGAGGGATCCTAATGAGGGCGGAGTCTCATCATTTGAGGTGCATACAAATTGATCGACTGAAGTATATAGAGGGAAGCAGATGTGAGGAAGTTCCTCATCTTCTGGTTGAGTGACTTTCGGATGTACTTTGTAGAACGCACCAAAGCCATAATGTAATCCACTCAAGAGGGAATTGAGGATTCGGAGTAAGAGTTTAGTGAGTCCTTGAGTAAAAAACCCGAGATTCATTGAGTGAGGAACTTCTCCTCCGATAAATAGAGGACCTGAGGGTGATTTTTTGAATCGTATTTGCATTTGAATCCAAAAAAGGCGACGTTTTCCTTCGAATAAACGCTGGATCAATGGAGGCATGACTTCCTTTTCTTGTACAAGAAGAAACAAAAGCTTGCCGTATACAAATTCATTTTCAAAAGCGTATGGTTCGGAGGGATTGATTGGGACCTCAGCCGAGTCTACTGAGGAATTTTCACTCGCTTGAATGAGTGCAGGATCCGTGAGGTTGCGGATTCTTAAAGTTCGTGAGGCAGATTCCCGTGATTGACCATTGCCGTCACTCTGTACCGAGAGAGAGCGTTTCTTCTCGGTACCATCTGAACTGATTCGAAGTGCGGCTGTCTCCATCAAAATCGCTTGCTTCTTTGCAGTCATTTGCGCATTGCGATAGTACACAGCTGCACCGAGGACACAAAGAGCGATGCTGAGTACAGTTGAAAATGAGGGAAACGAGTAAAACACACTCGTTCCATGTAACATAATAGGGCGACTCTTATAAAAAACGTATACCAAGTCAGCGTAATCAGATTGTGCACAGCAATTATACGGGCGAGACGTATAGAATCAAACAAACCATCTGGCGCAAAGTTCGGCTAAATAGTATACTTGTGCTATTTATAGCATGGAACGACTCCTCCAAATGCGCGGTCTGCCTCAACGGATACGGATATGGCCTCAAAGATCGCTCCGTTCAAGGGGCAGGAAGGAGCTTTGGAATCAGAATACGGCAACGAAACACGACCAACTTTTCTAAGTACGACAAGAGAGAATGCGATTGCTTCAAAAAGGTATATTCAGAGTCATCCTGGTCGATGGCCATGCAAGCTCAAAGTCAGTCGATCTTTGACCTTTGTCGACGAGCCACGAAGAGCTTCTTTATCGGAGCGTGTTGCAAGAAATCAGTACAGCAAGCGACGAATCAAGCGCTCTAGTGTGACATGCGCTAGTCAAGTAAGCAATTCGTGTGAATCATTGCGAGAGCTAGCCAAAGCCGCACTTACAGCACGAAAAACTACTGTCGCAGAGGACGGTAAGTTGGGAAATACTGAAGAAGGCAATGTTCGCGAAAGCATTCGACGAATTCAGGTACAATCGTCAAGTTCGTACATAGTCGTTCTCAAGCGAGCTATTGTAGGCGTATGCACTGCGGGATGCTCCTATCGATTTAAGTATCCGAGAAACTATGTGTTTTAACAACAAGCGCGTTGACGTCACTCTGGATCGTGACTTTATTATTTGGTTTAGAAGGCAAGTCCAAACTGTATCCTTTCGATCTTATTATGCTCAATATTTTATTAGATCGAAAGAAGCAGGACGCATACAAACCGACGATATCATTGGAGCCGAAGTAATGAAACCGCATCAATTGCGCATTCACTACTTTATCAAAGGAAAAGGAACGGGAGATCGCACCTTACGTCGTCGATATAAAATCACCCAATTTTCATGCATGGTTGAAGTGGCGGCACGGTGGGTGTCTCTCATTCAGGAACTGGTTCGATGGCAAGCTCGAGCACCTCCTTTCCGTGAAAAAAGACGAATTCATATCATAATCAATCCGCATTCAGGGAAACGAAAAGCGCGACAAATTTGGCACAAAAGAGCAAAAGTGTATTTTGAATTGGGAAATTTTGAGTGCACCGTTTTAGAAACCGTACGCAGCGGTCACGCCATTGAAATGGGACAACAATTTAAAATCGAAAACGGGTACGAAGCGATTGTTTTTGTTGGTGGTGACGGTACAATATGTGAGTTTATGAATGGTTTGGTTCATCGTCCCGAGAAAGAATGGCGTGAAATAGTAGCCTCTACACCCATTTCATTGCTTTGTGCGGGGACGCAAAATGCATTTGGTGTTGGTGTCGGTATACCAACACTCGAAGCAGCGATCTTCTGTATTATCAAGCGAAAAATCCGTCCATTGGATGTCATCGCGGTGGTAGCAGAACATAAACCACATATTGTTCATTTTAGTTATTGTGGAGTCGGTTGGGGCATTGCCGGGGACATTGCCGCAGAATCGGAACGTTATCGGTCACTTGGTACGTCACGGTACGCTTTTTTGAAACTGAAGCGATCTATCTGGAAACGAAAAAAACACATGGGACGAATCCGGTACGTCCCGGTCGATCCACCTCCCAAACTACAAGTGTACCATGATATAAAAAATGAAGGGGCAGTGGATCAATTTGAAGTGGAAGAAGCGAACACTTATGACGCAACCTGTCGAAAATCTTGGCTCGGCATTTCCTCTGCAATACAAAGACCCTGTAGTCCCCAACGCTACCATGAAACATTATGGAGAGAAGAAAGTGGAAACTTTTTAGTCCTTGGTGTTATCAATACGGCGCCTGACGGGAAATTTGCTCATCCTTCAGATGGGTATCTGGATTTGTTGATTTCAAGGAAAGGAAATATTCTACGAATGCTCCAGCTTGGAATATTATATCTTTTCCATAAAGAGTTACAGAGCCCATTATTGACATATCTCAAAGTCAAAGCTGTTGTCATACACAGTGATCAAGAATCAGATTGTTTAAATAATGATGGTGAAGTGTTATCAGGACCAGGTCCATGGCGACTAGAAGTAGTGCCGAGCTTATTCAATGCTTTATCGGAAAAATAAAAATAAAATGCTATAGGATCGATTTGTAAGTCTAACGTATGATGCAGTCATTCTTCTTCGTCTTGATCGCCTGTGAAGCAAGTCGAAACCTGAACAATCGCACGTCCAATAGCTCCAATCCACTCATCTTTCTGCTCTTCATTTTGCGCGTACATGTAATACGTGGTATCCGGTGTGGCTACCTCAAAACAATACCGCTTATTTGTCTTGTCTTCAGCTGATTTCACAGTCAGACAATCTGCTAGATCGATAAAGCCGTGTGGAGCATCGTTTTTAGATTTACTGAAATATAATTTGTTGCCTTTGAGAATAAAATATCGCTTTCGCCATTCTTTCATCCACATACTTCGTTTTGTCAATTCACCTTCAAATGCTGGATTTTGAATGCGGTCGATGGACAAGTTTTCTTCATCATTTTTAATTGACATAATCGTTCAAATTCTTCAATTTGTGAAACAGATGGTAGTCGCGACTTGAAATGGAAAGTCTCGTCTTGAGATTGTAGAATCTGATTTCGTGATTGGCTACAATAGCAATGCCGACAAGTGCGTCTGGTTGGAGCGCAGCGTCGGCGAGTCAGCGCGTGTCATAGAATGGATGTGCTCGATAACGATGCGTTTTGACAATCAACACCTCCTCATTTAACAGAACAGACATTTGTTTCTCACACATGCTTAATCATCCTTTATGGCTAGAAGCATGCCCTATACGATGTGGTCCACCCCAACGTGATCCCAAACAAGAAAGCCATTTCTATCAGTTTGCAACGGAGCGTACCGTACATACTCAGAAGTGGAAAAGCTCGAGCCCATTCGATTGGCTGTTATTTGATTTTCCCGTGACGGGAACTTGCGTGCTGTTATAATTTATACTTGCTGGAAAGAATGCAACGTAGGACCGAAAGTTGTAAGGTGTAGGATCGTAAACATGTAAGAATTCAAGTGAAATCATCACCGTGGCAACTCAGAAAGTCTTTCAAGAATTGCATCGGGCAAATCGAATTGCAGCGTGCCCTCATCATCCCACATTAAACTTTGGGTCAAGTTTCGCAAGCCTAGTCCTGGTGATAACTGATTCGATTCTATACTTTCTACGCTCTTTTCAGCCAATAAACTTCCTTATCCAGTTCGAATTTTGCATCTTCAATCATGAAAGCAACTTTTCCACTTGTAGAACGCAATGAGTCCAACTGATGCAAAACTTCGAAGGAATGTCAATTGCCTTACACTTGATCAAAGTATTGAATTATGTAGAGAATATCCATATTTGGGCACACCGTATATTTGCCCAAAGATTCTCTCTGATCCGACTTTTGTTTACCAACTAACTCATTCATTTTCCAATTTTCCTTAACAAGAACCAGCAGCTCCAATCGTCAATTCCATTGATCAATATGATGCGTTTCTCGTTCCTCGTTGGCTCCTACCTGATTTCCGCCGGTGGTGCCCTCCCTTCATGCATTAATGATCCAGTAGCAGCGTCAAAACTTGTTGAATTGGGTCCAACTGTGATGGAATGTCAGGGAAAATCTAAAATCAATTTCATGGCACAGAAGGGTCCACCCACGCCGGAGCAAACTGCCACTGTGTGTAAAGAGTGTCCAGACTTAGTGGCCAAACTGAACAATATCCACCCCTTACCAGTCTGTGAATTCAACGGAGTAGATATTGGTGCGCA
The DNA here is from genome assembly GCA_905220665.1 of Albugo candida. Classification (NCBI taxonomy): domain Eukaryota; phylum Oomycota; class Peronosporomycetes; order Albuginales; family Albuginaceae; genus Albugo; species Albugo candida. Next base: position 143,028 of record CAJNAR010000023.1, read on the forward strand.
GATTGCTTCCTTGACTACAACCTGTCCTGCACCAACTGCACAACCAGGACCAGAAGCACCATCTGCATCACCTATATCACCTGCACAACCAACACCGGAAGCACAATCTGGACCACCACCATCACCGGTACCATCTCCAATGCCAACCACACCGAGATCCATGGTTACAAGTCCCAGTTCCCACCCGGTATTTGCCCCTTCTACTACTACTCCCACCGGTACGCCCAACAAGCACCACGAGGCACAAAGCATGGACAACTCGCAGGATGGTACCGCTGGCTCGAGTGCCGGTACCTCTAAAGTATCAGAAGTTGCGCCCTCAAGTGGAAACTCTGGCAACCTTAAAGGGTCGAGTGGTACCGCTCCAACGGAATCGAGTCCTGTCAATTCCAAAGGAACCGATGAAGTGGACGATTTCAAAGTTACGACTTCAGACGATACTTCCAAAACGGAATCATCGGACAGCGACAAGTCGGATGCCTTAACAAGCTCTCAAAATCCCAGTGAGAGTACAGCCACTGACAAACACGCCAAAGACAAGAAACCAAACAATGCGCCAACACCGTTCTCGTTGCTACTTGCAACCACCGCTACCACTGCGGTCTCTTTCGCTTTATTCTTTTGCATGTAGAGATGCTCGATTCAATCATTGACCAGAGCATAATATAATCTTTGAGCCTCTTTAATTTCGATATCTCACTATATGAGCTACTCTACCGAAAGCAAGTATAAATTCCAAATTGGTTCTTTGTATGATAGAGTATAATGACATGATTTTGAACGCTTTCTAACATTCTTTACTGAAACCTAACGGTGTCTTAAAAGTGTTACCACCACTTAAGTCACTTCTTTCCGTATTAACAACCAATCATCTTATATGTTCTATGTCAGTATTACACAATCGTACAACATCCTGTTGCTGGAATTGAAACGTACCGAGATATATGCAGCTATTTACGATGGATACTAATTGGCTCAAATCATGATGACAAAAAACTTTGGCTATCGCTTTCTCTTCCATCCATCGACGCAGAAACCAATTCGACACTTTGTTATAGACATTTACACGCGCCTCTGGATCATCCACGCGACTATCCAGCATCTTCCAATCCGTGTGCACGAAACGCCGCCAGCGCTTCACATCGACTACCGTAAATTTTGTATAAGTACGAAAATTAGGATGCCATGTGTCCTCTAAAGTACGATACCCAAGTTGTTGTGCAGAGCGCCAAAAGAATTCCGCCAGTTGAAGACACGGAGGATGCGTTTGTAGCTGTAGCTGCTCTCGCCTGTCACTATGGAAGGGAATTCGTATCGGCATACGCGGTCTATCCACCACAAAACCTCCAATCAGACACAACAAATCTTCATACGACAAAATCGCATTTCTTAAAAGCACCACTTCCGTTTCTTGAAATCGTACTTTACTGAATTTACATACATTCTTCGACTGAAACGATGCTTTGATTGGAGATGGATTCCTCGTAGTCAAACTCTCGTCACCAAATCCCTCACTCGAAAGCAGAGGTCCTCGACACATTCGAGACGCTGGACGGTATTTGATCGGTCGTCGACTTGTGACTGCTGGAAACGCAAGCAATGAGCTCATTTCGTAAATGCCCAAATACTTTCATCTATATAACCTCAAGATTACACATTGTACCCTCTCCATGCGTGTCTCAAGAGAGAATGACGCGGAACGAGGAATAATTCTACCAAATCAGCGGCCTTATCTTGTTAACACTATCGATACATCTCTATTTTCAATATACAAAGAAATGTCTAATGTAAAAACGCGTCATGAACTAGAGTTACTTCGCATGGGGACACGATTACGATCAAATAGTATCCCAAAGTGCGAACAATTACATTTTTATACGCTTCACTAATAAAGATTTTTTCATTGCAATGAACTCTCAATCTCGGGAATTTTTCTGTAATTTGATTCTAACGATCAAAATGTCGCCCGATCCGCGAAAATAGCTCAAACAACCTCTCATATTGGCACACTTTCAATCGGAATGGAGCCCAAAAGCCTCCAGACGCCCAATGAGACTTTAGATTCGACATTTTCCGACGCATTGGAACGTAAAGAGAACACTCCATTTGCCTTCAGAGACCTTTACAGATATGCTACCACAAAGGATCACATCCTTCTCTTTTTCGGTATCCTTCTCACATGTGTGAATGGTGCATTGTTCCCATGTATGGCGCTAATATTTGGTGAGGCAATCTCGAGCTTTCAGCCGTATCGTCAGCATAAAATCAATCAAAATTCGATCTTGTTTTTTGGTGTTGCGATTCTCTTGTTCGTGACCGATTACGCCTCTTATCTCGCTTTCCAAACCACTTCGAAGCGCCAGATCAAGAGACTTCGCGAGCACGTACTTGATCATCTTCTACATCTCGAAATTCAATGGTATGATCAACATGACGCCTTGCAGCTTTCCAGTCGGCTTGTTGGGGATACGGTCAAAATCCAGGACGGAATGGGTCAGAAACTCGGTGATTCCATTCGATTTAGTGCTCAATTCGTCACTGGGTACACGATTGGCTTCAGCAAAGGCTGGGACATCTCACTCGTGATGGCGTGTGTGCTTCCGTGTATCGGTTTCTCGCTTGGATCACTTATTAAATTGCTTCGGGCGAGAAGTGAGCGATCTCAAAAAGTGTACGCTGAGGCTGGAGCCATTGCAGAAGAAACGTTGAGTTCCATGCGGACAGTTGTGTCGAATAACGGACACGATCGAGCAATGAATAATTTCTCGGAGAAGATTCGCATCGCGGAAAAAGATAATATTCAGGTTGGACGCTTCTCCTCCATCGTGTTTGGCGTCTTTTACTGCAGTATGTGGCTGATGTATGCTGCTGGCTTGTGGTATGGCGGATGGAAAGTGTCGAATGCCAAAACTTCGCCCGGAAGAGTTTTTCAAGCTTTCTATGGAATCTTGATCGGGAGCCTTTCAATGGCGCAGATTTCACCTAATATTTCAGCTGTGACACAAGCCAAAGGGGCGGCAGTTGCCATTTACGAAATCCTCGCAACCACGTCGACCATTGATGCATCCAAAGGCGACGGTTTGATACCGAGTCGCTGTGATGGTGATATCCGAGTCGAACAAGTCGACTTTAGCTATCCGAGTCGACCGCAGGTCAAAATAATGAAAGAGTACAGCGTTCATATCGAAAGTGGGCAGACTGTTGCTTTCGTTGGCGCGAGTGGTGGTGGGAAAAGTACCCTTGTATCGCTTTTGGAACGCTTTTATCGGCCGAATTCAGGGACGCTATTTCTAGATGGAAATGATATCCAGACGCTTAATTTGAAATGGCTTCGAGCACAAATCGGATTGGTTTCACAGGAACCCGTGCTATTCGCCACTACCATTTTTGAAAACATTGCGTTGGGAGGAAAAGCGTCGTCGCAAAGTTGTACTCATCAACAAATCGAAGCTGCAGCAAAACTCGCAAGCGCCCATGACTTCATCATGTCACTTCCTCAGCAATATGAGACTCTGGTCGGTGAGAAAGGAGTATCTCTTTCCGGAGGACAAAAACAGCGCATTGCTATCGCCAGAGCAATTGTTCGTGAGCCAAAAATCCTCATATTGGATGAAGCAACGAGCGCGTTGGATAACGAAAGTGAGCGATCGGTTCAAGCGGCTTTGCTCAACTTGGTGGAACAGAGCACCATGACGACCATTGTGATTGCTCATCGTTTGAGTACTGTTCGTCATGCGGATAAAATTGTCGTCCTTGCGGATGGTTCAGTGGTAGAAGAAGGTTCACATGATGCCTTGATTTCGATCCCACAGGGCATTTATCGTCGGCTATACACAACGCAAGAAGAATCCTCGTCCGAGTCGCCAAAATCAGAGCAAATTCAACCGGCCAGTCCGTTGTCATCGATCCATCATGACACAGAGCTTTCGGCCAGTGAGCATGAGCAAAACCATCCAATCAGCCAAGAAAATGTCGCTACATCTCGTTTTCAATGGAAAAAGCTGGCTGGCTTATGCCGACCGGATTCAAAGTATTTCATCGTTGGTCTTGTGTCGTCGGCAATTTGTGGCTTTAGCTTTCCAGGAAGCTCTCTTCTACTCTCCGGCGTGATCACCACAATGACCGAAAAGTATGCTGCATATTTGGTATCACTGAATGCCGACAATCTTAAGCAATTGTATCATACTGTTCGAATGTATGCCGCAATTTACATCGGCGGTTCTGTGGTGCTGATGATCGCTACAGCGATACAGCAATTCTGCTTCAAATTCATGGCCGAGAAACTCACAACACGTCTTCGTAACATGCACTTCCGAGCTTTATGTCGCCAAAATATCGGATTCTTTGATCAGACGAAACATGCGGCTGGCGCTTTGTCCACGCAACTCGCGAGTGATGCAACCAAAGTGGCACTTCTTTTCGGTGATTCTCAAGGACGACTCGTTCAAGCGGCTTTCACATGTGTTTTAGCGCTGGTAATCTCATTTGTGCTCGGAAGCTGGTTGTTATCGTTTGTAATGCTTGCAATCTTTCCGCTTCTGATCGCCGGTCAATATTTTCGAATGCAACACATCAGCAATGGTGTCCAAGGTGACGACATGGCCGAAGCCGGTGCATATGCGGCCCAAGCGCTCAGTAATATCCGTACTGTGGTCTCACTCGGTCTAGAAATAACCACATGTCAAGAGTATCGTCGTTTGTTGGATCTTACGGAGCCCACATCCAGCCGACAAGCTCATGTGAACGGATTGGCATTGGGATTTTCTTCATTTATCACATTCGCAGCGTATTCATTGGTCTTTTGGACTGGAGGTCAGCTAATCAAGCACGGCCACATCAACTTCGAGGAGCTTATGCGAACGCTCATGTGTATCATGATGTCTGCACAGAGCATCGGGCCAGCAATGAGTTATTTTGCCGACATGGATTCCGGTAAAGCTGCTGCCGCTTCGATCTTCCAACTGGTAGAGCGCGATGTACCTATCGATTCATTCTCATCTGAAGGTCTCCAGCTGGACCAAGTTCAAGGACGACTTGAATTCAAACGTGTGTATTTTAGTTATCCTACGCGTCCAGACCGGATGATTCTCTCCAAATATACATTGAGCATTCCTGCCGGTCAAACTGTGGCATTTTGTGGTCCAAGTGGTGGTGGAAAAAGCACGATAATCGCGCTTTTAGAGCGTTTCTATGATCCTCTTTCCGGTACGATTCTGCTGGATGGGGTCGATATAAAACACCTGCAATTGCAGTGGCTTCGATCTCAATTCGGTTTGGTTGGACAAGAACCGACGCTGTTTGTGGGTACGATAACTGAGAATCTTTTGTACGGACTTCCAATGGATCAAAAAGTCGATCAAACCAAAGTCATTGAGGCTGCGCGTATGGCGAACGCTCACGAATTTATAATGAATTTCCCGGACGGATATCATACGCAAGTGGGCATGAAAGGTGAGCAGTTATCCGGTGGTCAAAAGCAACGAATTGCGATCGCTCGAGCCATTCTTAAAGACCCAAAAATACTGCTTCTCGATGAGGCGACGAGCGCGTTGGATTATGAGAGTGAAAAGATTGTGCAGGAAGCGTTGGATACGATTGTGACGACGCGCGCGAGGACGACGTTGATCATTGCGCATCGTTTGTCGACGATACGAAAAGCTGATAAAATTTGCGTTGTGAGTGGCGGACGCATTGCGGAAGAAGGCACGCATGACGAATTGCTCCGCCGCAATGGGATTTATAAGCGGTTGATTTCAAGTGGTCAGGCAGACGCATGAGGTCGATGGAGGACGCGTTTCTTCGTCGAAATGACAGAGTGAAGTTGAAGTTGAAGTTTGCAAAATGCGCGGGAAGCAACTTCAATATCTCTGTTCATTTATATCCTTTAATAAAGCATTTCCTCTTTGATCTTTTTAGGGTCCACTTTGGGTTGTAATTCACTATCGGGACGCATTCGAAAACCTGGAGGCGGGTGATTATCCCATAACAGTGACGTTTTTCCTTGTGGGCCTTCACAAGATAGTTGTCCGTTCATTGGAAGACTTCCCCATTTGCTCATTTTTGGTGGTTGACCTTCTTTGCATGCTTCCAATAATTCTCGTGTGGTTTCTGGTGTCAGGTTTTCCTAAAAAAGAGTATCACACTTCAATATCGACCGCAATTGATCCTAATACAATGTGTTTACATAAAAGTCGTCATTGATCTGAACCATCGGCGCGTTTGCGCAAGCACCCAAACATTCGACCTCACGCAACGTGAACATGCCATCACTGGTCGTCTCTATAATCCCAAGTCATCATTGGTATAACCACATTGCTTGGTACACACCTCCTTCTTTGATCCCTAAATGCTCTTCAATCGTTCGCTTGATCTCTTCTGAGCCACAAATCATGCATGGAGTTGTGCCACATAATTGTATGAAAAACTTGCCAACTTTTTCTCTGCAGAAAACGTCAAGATGAAATTTGATGGAAGAAAGATATGATATACCGGTTGAACATTGTGTAGAATGTCGCCACTTCATACACTTGAATCGGTTTCACATCAACAATCCTCGCTACTTTGTTCATTGCGGCTAACGGCAGCCATCCTCCATGTTGTCGCTGTGCTAAATCCAACAGCGGGATGATAGCCGACGCCTTAAAATTTTCGGGATAGCGGTCTAGGATCGCGTGAACTCGGATATAATTTTCCGTTGTAAAATCGAACGAGCTTTCGTTTGTGTTATCAGGCGTATCTCGATGCTACTTATCTCAGTCATTGCGTCCTCCATAGCGCGATGAGACAGCATACCTGAGCAAAGATAGCAGGGGAAATTGATCCCGCGTGAAACGCTCGAACACCATTCCCTTTACGTATCGTACGACCGCTTGAAAGACGCAATAATCGCAACATCTTTAACGCTTTTGCGTTCTGTAAAGCGGCTTACCACGGTCCTGCCGTGAACCGCGGTTCAGTTTCATGTTACAGGCTAGTCGGTGACTGGTGCAATGAAGAATGTCATAGGACAAATTGTAGAGGAAACCTTAAGCGAATTAGAAGAATGCGTGCTAGTATACATCACATCCATTATCACAGAGCAACTCGAAGAGACCCTCAATTCTACTCACTATCATCACTTATCAGCAAGCGATCAAAGAGCTCATTTATGTCAAGTCTTTGAGCCCTTAGTGCTTCCATTCATCGTGGAATCGAATCCATTATCAGCCAATGAAGAGCAATCACTTCAACTATTTCAACGCCTCCTCCAAAAATTAATGGAGGCTGATTTTATCCAATCACATAACACCTCCACCTTGCCGCGCGAAATCCGAACTCTTGAAAATGCGCAATCGATCGAAGAAATCGCACGTCACGAGCGTGGGATGCAAGAGACTACAGCGCTCATGGATCGAATGTGGGGCTTCGATCGTATCCGTAAGACCACAAATGCAGAAATGGAGTCACAACTCTCAACACAGTCCGCTCGGCAAGTGCGAAAACAGCAAAAAATGGATAAAATCAGTGATGAAAAAGAGCAATTAATGGCGCAGGAAGACGCGGATTGGGAGAATACTCGCGTATTACCTGATCTGAGTAAAGACACTGGCGAAAAGGACATTCATGTGCACCAATTGACCATCAATTTCAAAGGGAAGACATTGCTTGCGGACGCAGCTCTGAAGCTTTCTTCCGGAAGACGATACGGACTCATTGGGAAAAATGGGGCGGGAAAAACGACACTATTGCGATTCATATCGCATTACGAAATTGAGAATTTTCCCCGACATGTGAGGATCCAACACGTGGAACAGGAGTCTGCATCGAAACTCAGTTTAGAGCGTAAAAGTGTGATTGAAGTCGTGTTGGAAGCAGATTATGAGCGTCATGTGCTGCTAAAAGAAGAACAAGAGCTTCTGGCGGGTGGAAATCAATCGAAAGATTCGAGTACTCGTTTGAAGCAGATTTATGATCGCTTAGTCGAAATCGAAGCAGACTCAGCTGAAACACGTGCAAGAAGCATTTTGAAAGGACTTCAGTTTTCCGACTCGGTGCTTCAAGGTCCCGCTTGTGCGCTTTCTGGAGGTTGGAGAATGCGAACAGCATTAGCTGGTGCTTTGTTTATGTCGCCAGATCTTTTATTGCTCGATGAACCGACAAATCATTTAGATTTAGAAGCGGTGATATGGCTGGAGCACTATTTGGAAAAGTACGATAAAACGATGATTGTGGTCTCACATGATCGAAAGTTTCTCAATGCGATTTGCACGGATATCATTCATCTGGCGAATCAAAAGCTCACGTACTACAAAGGTGACTACAACACTTTTGAACGGACAATGAAAGAAAATTTAAGGCAACAACGAAAGGCCTTTGAAGCCCAACAGATGAAAATCAAGCACATGCAAGATTTCATTGATCGATTTCGTGCCAATGCGAAGAAAGCGCCACTGGTACAATCGCGAGTCAAAGCTCTGGATAAGATTTTGCGTACGGAATTGATTGAAGAACCCGAAGATGCTCGAGCTTTCCGCATGCACTTTCCGCCTCCCGAGCCGCTGGGTCGACCTGTGGTCGCTGTAGATGGTATCTCCTTTCGATACAACGCGGAATCACCGCTTCTATTCGATAATGTGCACATGGGAATCGATCTGTCGAGTCGAATCGGAATCTTGGGCGTAAATGGCTCTGGAAAATCAACATTAATCAACATTGTTTTGGGCAAATTACAGCCTACAAGCGGCACAGTCACACTCAATCCGCGTCTGCGCATCTCAACGTTCACCCAGCATCATATCGATTCCTTGGATCTTGCGAAATCTGCAGTCGAAAACATGCGGAAGTTGTATCCTGGTCACGAAAATGACGAATTTCGAAATCATCTGGGCCGTTTTAATCTCTCGGGCGATTTGGCAATGAAGCCGACACGAACACTTTCCGGTGGACAAAAATCACGTGTGGGGTTTGCTATCATGACGTGGAGATTACCACATCTCGTTGTCTTGGATGAGCCAACAAATCACTTGGACATGGAGACAATTGACGCACTGATTGACGCGCTACGCGATTACAAAGGAGGAGTGATGATCGTATCTCATGACCAGCATTTCGTGAACAGCGTTTGCCAAGAGTTATGGGTTGTGGAGAATCGTCAAGTTGCTCGATTCGAAGGATCTATCGTGGACTACAAAAATCGCGTCCTCAAGTAAGCGTGAAATTCATTGTAAAGACTGCATTGTCGAATCAATTTTTGGTCCGATTTGCCAATTTCGGTATTTTCTCTCGAGTATCCACAACGCCGTTTGGGAAACCCCGCTCCTTTACGTGTGCGCCCAAACTCATTTTCTCGAGTTTGGGAAGCGCTTTTCTCATTTTTGCATCCTCCATGACAGTCTGACGTGAAGCAATGGAATAGACCTGTGAATGTGTCGGTGACACACTTGAAAAGCGATCCAGCAGAGCTTTCTTCATATCGTTATCCTGCAAGAGCTTGTACGATCCCGTCACAATGTCAGGCTTCAAGACCCGGGGACGGATTCCCGCGCCCTCTTTACCCGAAACTATACCGCGAATATGTCCATTGTCCGAGTCTGAGGCGCTACTGGCCAGCGGTCGAAGTTTCAGATCGGTACGTCCGTCAATTTCTCGAGAATCGCCCACATTGAAGTCGATCTCGAGCATTGTCTGCAGGCTACCGGCATCTATGACGGTCACAGTCCAATCCGGAGGGTCTGTGGGCTGTAGTAGTACGCCTTCTGTGTAATGTGAGAGTTTCTGCGGCTCTTTTGTTTCGACGGCTTCTTGTAGTCGGGGAGCTACAATTTCATGTAAGGCGATTTCAATAGACCCGAGTTGTTGTATGTGCTGATGCGTGTCCCCGAGAGCCGAAATGGCTGATACGATTCCTTCCTGCAGGACGGAATACGAGTCTTCCTCGCTATTGCCCTGTATCAGTAGCCGCTGTAGTGTCAAGGAGCAAGCGTGACGCTTAAGTAGACTTAGAGGCGGAATTGTGCCTAACCGAAGCAAGTTTTTGACTCCATGCCGCCTTAGAATTTCAAGGTGACACTCGGGGATGTCACAGAGGTTGTGTAGCGCTATGACAACGTGTTCCTGGGTCTCAAGGCTCGATGAGTTTGACAGAGCTAATAAAAGCCCAATACACATCAACTGGGCTGAGAAGCGTTCGTTTCGTATTTCGACATAGTTATCGCTTTGTGTATCTCTGCTCGGTCGTGATAGATTTCGAGTCAGGATGGAGCAATAGAGCGCAAAGGCTTCCCCTTTGATGTCCAAAATATCTTCAAATGGCGACCTGGGTCCTCCTGTTGTCGCCAGGGACACGATAGTATCCAGGACGTTATCTCGAAGCATCGCACCTTGGCAGATTTCACACTCGCTCAGCTTTGCCATTGCATAAAGAATGCGTACGAGGATACTGCTTGGAAGCACCTCACCTTCATCCGAGGTCGATTCGACCTTTATAGCGCTTTTGGCGATCGAATATAGGATGCGAATGATACCGTCGTGAACGAGGCGTTCTTGTATCAATCCTTCTGTAGCGTCCATCTGAGCGAGATCACAAACCAATTCGGCTGCCACTCGCAATGTATCGACTTTGTATGCCATTGCCGGAAGCGTTAGTAAGGCTGCGAGAGTAAGCACACCTCCACATTCAATAAAACGCTGCTGATTTACTGAGGAGAATAGAAGGAGATTGCGGAGTACAAAAACGCAAGCTCCAGCCGTACCAACGCACGAGGCCTTTGACTGCTGCAAAGTGAAGTTTAAAATCTCACACATGTTCGCCATTCCATTGTCATTGCCCTGGAATTCACCTTTCGTCATAATTGTTAGCGCCGAGACATAGCCGCTTAAATGTGCAAGTGACTTGGCAGCGTATTCTCGGGTGAGGTCATCACCCAGCTGCAATAAGTACACGAGAGTTGGCACTACTGCATTGGCTTTCCGAAGGAGAACAGACACCAAGTCTAAAGACTGATCCGTGTGAGACATTGTGATGTTGTAATATGCGTTGGCAACGTACGAAGCGCCTACAGCGTCCTGCACGTCAGATAGACTCTGCAGCAGCAAAAGAATACCATCATGGACAATACGCGTGGAGAAGCCTGGCCAGGATGCAAAGTTTCGAAGTATCCCACAGAGCTGCCGTTTATCGGATGCCGTGAGCTGACAATTTTGCATCATAGCCGCTAAAGATTTGATCATTTCCATCTCCACGAGTAATGTGGAGACAATATGTCTCCCTTCCGTGCGAGTGGCAAGCGTCAGATTATACAGAGCGCGAAGACTCAGTTGCCGTATCTCGGGGCTGCTTTGACTCGTGGAAAGCTTGAAAAGTGAAAAGAAGACTCCACGTCGGATCATCTCATTGTGTCTCGCCTCGTTTGCGAGTAAGTTAAATAGAGCCTTGGCTCCAACTTGCTTGATTAAAATGCCATTCACGCGTAAGAGAATCATCACGGTGAAGTCTTCAATCGTGTCCGCCAGCCAGATATCCCTGACACCGTCCGCTACGAATGCACTGGCAAGGTTACAGATGCATACAGACCCATACAGCTGAGCAGCAGGAAGTCCAGATCGAAGAATAGAGTTCAGAGTAGTCAAAATACTGGAACAGGCCATGCAGGTAGTGAGACCTTGTTGGGTGACACAAAGTCTTGCAAGAATCAGAGCACAATGCATGTTTGCAGCGTTGCGCAGATCACGCTCTTCCTTTGTGCATTGAGAAGTTTTCTTCACCACGTGACTTGCTATCAATACGACCGATGCAACTAAGCAAGCAAGCGTCGATTGATCCGACTGGGCTCGTGCTTCTTGAACTCTAGGATGTTTGAGCACTATCGGCTGTAGTTGATGCAGTAGTTTGACGGACATGTAATAAAATTCTTCAACCAAAGCGTTTTCATCTGTTCCTCGTTTACGAATATCCTTTGACGCAAGGCTAATAGCATGATGGAGTACTTCCACAAGGTCCTGCTCTAACAGCTGATGGCTGTTCTCTATGTCAATAGCAAGATTAGATAATGTCTGTAGACTCAGGAGCCACATGGAATACGTCTCAATCGCTTTTGTACTCTCCACTTGTCTCAATACGTTGACGAGAAAGAGCTCAACGTGTTCACTATACAAGACGGAATAGTTGTCAGGCTGGGCAGAAAGTTCATAAAAGAATTCGAGACAGTTGCCACACAGTGGAACGTTTCCAACATTCCGTAAAGCAAAACTGAGCATTGTCGGAACAGTTGCGAATGTTTGTCCAACTGTTCCACTTGATTGAGCAACTATTTCTATTCCATCATTTGTTTGTCCCACTCTTGTAAGTTGCCCTCTAAGCGCTGCATCTTTTGCAATCAAAAGCATTGCATGAATACAGGCGCACTGGATTTCCATGTCTGTTCTTGACGATGACACCTTGCAGATCAATGAGAAGAAAGTCGGTATCACACCTTCTTGCACAACTTGATGGAAATTTTTGGTGCTGAGCATCAACTGACTGAGCGCCACAACGCAATCTAGCTTCAAAAGAAGCATTGCTTCCTGGTGTTTCAGAGTGTCATACCAATCGGCTGACTGTAGTGAGCGCAGTAGTAGAGACACACTTCCTGCATGTAATACGGGTTCTCGACAACGATCCTCCAAAGCGAGGTTCGCAAGACATATAAAGCAAAGCTTCTCGCTTTCGTGAAATTTCTCAAAATACTCTGAATCCTTCCGGTTAATCTGACTCAAGGCAGCGATAATGTAATCAAGGACCCAATCTGTATCTGTGAGACGCGTCTTTAGTCGAGCATTGCCACAAAAATATGCTAAAGCCATCAAGCAATTCTTTTGAATTTCTTTCGCCGAACCCGGTCGTCCAGCCTTCAAGATGACATTTTCCTTGATCTCATTGCCTTCCGTATCATTTTGAAGGGACCGTAAAGGGTCTGAAAACTTTTTAAGTAGGGAGAAAGCCCCTTGTTTCACCATAACTTCCTGATTCCCTGTAAATGCTGACAGGTTGCACAACACGCAGCTCATGATGTATCGTACCTGCAAGCTTTCAGAGTCAGATAAGGAAGCAATCGATGTCATTGCCCCATCTTCAATCAACGTGGACCGTGTTGTCACGAGGATGGACAGATTCAAGAGGCCTTGTGCCAGATTAAGTTCTCGAGTCTCATCCGCTGGCAAACGATCGTCTGTACCAAGCGATTCGTCTTTTCCTCTTAGAAGCGTTGCCAAAGTGGATAACATACTGTCACATGAAACTGCCCTAGGGATTTCGGCCAAATTGATCAAAGCATTCAGACAGGCTTGACGTACGTCACTAGAATTAGTGGACATGGTCATCATTTGCGACAAAACCAGAGCTCCTCCATCATGAACGACACGAGAATGATACAATTCGTCCGTTGTAAATCGTAAAAGCATTCTCGCACAGAAAGTTTTAATAAAAAACGGGAATTGTTGCGTGACGATATGAGACAGCTCGACGATCATCGTCACGATCCCTTCCTCTAGAAGCTTTGTGTAAATCTCTTTGTTTCTCGTGCAAGTCATATTAAACAAAGTTGCAGCCGTATACAAGCGAATGAAAGGATCCTCCATTTTGGACAGGATCGTTAGAGTTGATAATGCACCTTCGTGGAGTAATTGATTCTCTGAGCCATCAAGACACGACAAGCTATGCAATCCTTGCACACATTTCTGCTTGAGTTCCTTTGAAAGACTTCCAATCTGTTGACTTGTGAGCCCGGTTGTATTCAGCGGAGATACTGGTGCAAGAGTTGGGCAACTAGCACTTCCACGGAGCAAGTTGAATGCGCCATTTTCCTTTTCTATGTGCATCCCTTTATCTTTCAACTCCTCCTCAACAAAGTTCTGAGCATTGTTTACAGGCTCCGTGATACTTTCGGACCTTTCATTGTGAGCTTGTAAAGTCTCCAAATTGGGCATCCATTTAGACCTGTCAATGCGAGATAAATAGAGCATACCTTCGTCGTATGTGCCCCGCTGATAAAACAAGTCGGCCTTTCCTCCGACCCGTCTGTTCGTCTTCATCTCCTCTTGTTCTTTGTTGATTTCACCAAACACAATGGATAGATTCGGACAATCTTTCTTGTTCTCAATCACTTGCGGAGTATAGAGTTTCAGCGCATCAACTTCGGCTTGTGATCCTGAATTGCCGCTTCCCGTTAGCGACACCATCTTGGCTCTATACTTTGCATGAGCTTCCTGTCTCCGTTTCTTATTCAAAGTCTCATGCTTAATATGCTGCAACAAAGCTCGAACGAGATCTTCTTTCTCGGGATGATCTCGCCAGAATCCCCGTTGACGATGTAATTTCCAATGCTTTACCAGTTCCTTGAGCTCCTCAATCCGAATAGGAGAATTTTGCGGATCTCTATGACGTGGAAATAGATTGTGCTTGATCAAATGTGTTCGCAACCCATCAATTTCTTGATCATGGCGCAACGCAGCTAACCGATTCTCCATATTGGTCGCGCATTTTGGTACATAAAGACGTTCCATTGTCAAATGAGACGCTAATGGCGCCGCGGACCCGCGAACGCTTCCGTTTCAGTCTAAATTTGTCAAAAATTAATTGCAATACATACCAATTAATTTTTCAATATATTGCAATTAATTGTAAATTACGCAGGACTTTGAAAAATACAATGTATACAAATTCCAAGTATAATTGACAGTTGTACATTTCGACCTCACCATCACGGCCGCGATGCAGAAATCGATGATGGCAGGCTCTTGTCACTCTCCACAATGTAAAATATCTTATCGGACATTCGATAATTCCGTTTGTCGCCATCGTCGTACACGACAAAATGCTCATACGTTGCGTCATCGAATCGCTCGACTCGACCTTCATACCATTTGTCTTTGGCCCATTTCACGCGAACTCGTTTACCGACAAGTCTTTCGGGATTATCATCGCTGTCGTAAAAGTACTCCATCCGCATGGCCGGGTCAAGAACTCCTTCCAAACGCGGTAAAAGCCTCGAAATAGCTCGTTCCACGCTCTTCACGAGACCTCGATTACTCACATTCACAGTGCTCCACGGAGACGTGCTATTTGGCTTGACCAATGTTGTTTGATGCTGTTGTAAGTATCCATTCGCTCCACGATGCCCACGCAGCCATTTCGTCATCCACAAACAGCTCGATCGATTCTCCCGTAGCCATCTCATAACACGAGAATGTCGTTTTGCCAGTCGTGTCAGCATATCGATCGCGATCTCAGTCGCGCGATAATAGCGCTGTTGGGATGCCAAGACAGCGATTAGTCTCGTCATTCCGTCTTGAATCCGTTCCGTAGCGAGAGAGTCTCTCACTTTATACATCACATTCATTGTCCGGAAATATGGCTTGATATCCTGATCGTCCTGCGTCTCCATGCCGTCCATGATCCGCTCCATGAAGCGTGAGGTCATTTGCCGGCTTTCCCAGCACAAATGCATCACAATTTGCTCCAACGGTTTGGTCTCACGGCCGTACTGAGTTGCATGCTGAATCAAAAGCACACACCAGCGATCTGTCTGTAGTAAAATATCTTTATCGGAAGATGAAACTTGCACGTGATCCTGCATGAGATTCGGAGGAAAGACGCGGACACTCGAATCCATCGCCGGAGGCTCACAACACCGAAGTAATAAGGACAAAAGCTTGAGCAGAATCTCATTCAACGCCAAGCTTTTCGACATGTGTCGTGCTTTACTTTGCTCAAATTCCGATGCGAGAAGCACATGTGCATGCGATCCACCCGACAGAAGCGAGATAATCGCGCCAATTCCATTATTTACGACCACAAACATGCACTCATTCCGTCCAGCTGAGATGAAATGGAGCAGTAGCGTGAGGTAGTGTCGATGATATTCCACAGGAACGGTCAGAAGCCACGGCATTAGCTTCAGTAACGCGTATACAAACTCAAAAGACAGCGGGAGCTGAGCACTTGCTTCGCTTCGTTCCAATTGTATTTGCTCGCCTCCATTCTGATACAACGCGATGCCGTACGAAACCGAGCTCTTAAGACTCGGATCCACCGACGGGAGAATCCGTGTAGCTGTCATAATCGCTTCTCTCAAAGCCACAAACATAAGCTCACGCACTTGGACGTTTGGATGCGCAATCAATAACTCCAAGACGAGACGTTTATGCTCTAAAAGCGCCTTTAAAAACCATTCACAGCCTTCTGTTTCCTCGTAATAAAGCGCTTCTAAAACCGGACGCCATCCCAGCATTAACGTCACGTCGCCACTTTGATGTAATGTTCCAAATACAAATTTCGTGGCGACTTGAAGTGCTACGAATCGCGCTTCCACAGGCTCAAATCGGAACGTTTGTGTCGTACTCTGAAGCAATGCATCAGACACTGGTGCGCCGGTTGTGTCCATAAGGCAATTCCGTAGCAGACGGAATGTAAACTGAAGATACGTTGTGTCCCAAATGTATTTTTTTAGCCAAAAAAGTTCATTTTCCGCTTGAATTTGCTGAGAAATCTTTAGAGGCAGCGCTTTCAAACTCATTCGACGGAGATATTCGATATTGGACCATCCCTTCCGACGTAATCGAACGCAAAACAGCGCGACATACGCGATGACACCGATCCTGCGTGGAAATAAAGCCGTCTCCGAGCCCACCGATCCGGATGTTCGCGTGTAAAACAGCATAAAACTGCTTCGTTTCTTGACACTTTGACTGTCCGAATTGCCAAAACATTCGTTCGCGAGCTGAGACGCATCAAATGGACTCACTATTGTGTCATTAAACTCATACCATTGTTCCGATTCCTCGCGCAGAATCGAGTAATAATGCCCGGAATGTGCTGTTCCCATATGAACGACCGTGCCGCGAAACTCATATTCCAAAGCTCCATGTACGTCCAACGTCGCTCGCTGGGCATTCTGTCCGTGCTTTGTGAATGGATACATGTCGAGAATCATGGGGAATTCCAGTCGATCATGCACTTTGATACGCATTCCTCGCTCTAAATCGTATTCGAATCGCTTCAAATGGATGATGAGAATCTCAGGAAGTCTGCAGATCGAAAGACGCTTCATCGTATCCAACGTCACATGCTCCTTCCGCTTATCTTCCCACGTGTATTCGACGACATCGCCTTCGAATAAACTCGTCAATGCTTCCGTCAGCGTCTTTCGATCTCGCACAGGAACAGAGAGAAAGTGGAAAGGCTCCAAACGCTCACTATATCGATCCCCTTGCGCTACTAATTCATTACTATACATTCCTCCAAAGAATCGATCGAGTAAGCGAGCTTCCATGCTATTTCTTCCGGTGCTTCCATGCAGCGATCCATTCATTTCCGCTTCCATTTGCTGGAAGAATAATGTCAGAAACTCACTGGCGTCCTGTTGTTCCATTACGTCGATACTCTCGCCGTCCCACGAATGCAACGCGTCGATAAACGCTTTCGGGCTGTAATACGGCTTTGCCAGTGATTGGAGATGCGCAAATAACGACTGGAGCTCTACTACGAGTCGTTTGGATCCTTTCTCGCTGCTTTCCAGGCACAACACTGCTTTCCTGAATCGCGGCATCATGAAGAACGCCTGCATCGTTGCGTTCAAGTAGCACGTGCATCCCAAGTTCTTGAGACCGACGTATCGCGCATGCGGATGCTCGGGCTTGGATTTCACTTTCTTCCGTCTCCATCGCGTCATCGTGCCTCGCGTATCGGTGAGTGTGTGTTGTGCATTGAGAAACGATAACACGCGCTGTAAGCCGATGGAATTCTCCAAACACATTTCCAATAACAAATCAAATGCCATTCCGCGCGCATTTTGTGTGCGGCATTTCGGTTCACGTGACCTATTGCCACCAAAAGAGAACAAACACTGATGGAAAAGATCGGATGTGACGCCGTTGTCGTCCAATGTCGCCGAGACGACTTCGCGGAGGCTTCGTCCACGATACGGAACATCCCATCGACCGGCCAACATCGCGGGAATATGACGATATACCACCAGAATTGTGTGTAATAAAGCTTCCAGCATCGTGTCATTGTCATTGTGGTCGAAGGCCTCACACGTCGAAGAAGGGATTTCCATCGATTTCAGTCGCGAGAACAAACGCTCACACGCTGGAAGGAAGGCGAATTCTTTGAGATCTGGGATTTTCTCAATCAGGATCGCATACACAGTGTAGTACTCGCGATATCGAATAGGACGGTCATACTCGCTGAGAATAGTGAGCATTTTCAGCGCGTAAAGAGCGTCTCGATGCTCCAACGACACCGACAGAATGAGTCTCGCAGCGTGTGTTCGTATGAAAACGTGCTTCGAGTCGAGAAACAGCTCCAACACCGTGTCCATCGCTACCTCTTTCGTGTGTTTGAGATACGCAGCCAGCAACGATATCATTCGCAGCGTTGCAAATACGCCCATCGATTCCGCGTACACATTGTCATAATCCGTCAATTTCGGTTCTGTGGACAAAAGCGCTTCCTCTAAAGGCGAATGAATGCTACTGGTGCGTCTTGGAGACTCTTCTGTTTCGTGTGTTGGAAACGATGAGAGAAGTGATGCCACATGATCTGCGAATCGACCTTTTTCGTCCATAAAAGCTTCCTCCGCCATCACGAAATGCCGGAGAAGTTTACAAAGCTTTGAGACGCATAATAGTGTTAATAGACTCGCTGTCGCGATACCCTTTGCATTCAGTCGAAGAAGAAACGTCTCTAAATGGCATCTTCCACCGAGTTTAAGGAACGAGATCGTCCATGCGTTCCTCTGTCCTTGTGATATCACTTGGACGCCAGTGTGTGTCTCCAGCTGTGAGAACTCGTCCTCGAGCGTATCGGATGCGTTATCGTTGTTCTCGAGCTTTTGAAATGCAAATACTTCGACCATTTCCAACTGATAAAGCAGTAGCGGTGGCGTCTCCACATCCAAAAGCGAATTCCAATCGAATTGTGTGGGAAACAATTCGATATTCCCGTCGATTCCGAGTGAGTAATTCAGCGTATGCAAACGCTTTTCCATCGTCTCACACGGAGGTAATAGACTCAATACTTTCCACGCTTGCTCGCTGATGGAATCGTTGGAGAAGGATAAGAGTTTGAGAAGTAATTGCATCCACGACGACGTATGTAGGATGGTAGATTTCGCTGCCCAGACGTCTTTTTCCCACTCGGAACGACCCAAACCAGTCGATTGACGCGTGCGTTTGCCTGCATTCGCACTCACAATGTCACGCGTAAGAGGTCGAGTCGTATGTCCAGTCGTGTCGTACTCTGTGCGTCTCAGTACGATCGCTTGAATCACAGCTTTCTTCCCGTGTTCTCCAGCAACAGGGAACACGCGTGCAGCCTCCAAACTGCATTTATCGTGTCCCATAGCCGTCAATGTCGTTCCAAGCGCATTCACAAGCCGTATACGATCGCCAGAATGCGTCATATCAGCCGCAATTCGATCTCGAAGACTGGAAACTAGCGTGCTTTTCCGGACGTGATACCTCCATGGCGCTGCTTCTCGGCCTTCCTGCGTCTTCACATGCACGTGAATCTCTTCGGTAGACGCATTCGAATCGGTTGTTTGATCGGTTCCGTGAGCGGTACAATGCCAAAGGAATGTCGCGAGCATTCGTAACAATCGATCGATCGGACGAATCGGACGATCTTCCGCGTTCAAAGTCTCGCAACAGCGCTCCAAACGATTCATACAATTCTGCACAAACTCTTGCCATACTTCGCGTCGAACGAGTTTACTTCCCGTGTGTGTGTGAAGATAAATGAGATACTTACAAGCCAGGACGCAAACATCATCGTCGATAGCGTTTTGAGCGACAGCAAACAGCGATTCCAAGCCTTGAAGGTCTAACGTCTCGACCTGGAACGCTGTTTCCGTTCCACGTAAGCGCTTTGCATGAACGAGACGAAAGAGGCGCTCAAAGACCCAAAATCCACACACTGAAATATCCAAAGACGAAAACCAAACATTCTCAACGTCCAAAGTCGAATTCGATGTGAGTTGGGCGTTGAGTGTGTGGAAAAAGTGAGAAATCGTGTCCGAGGAGAGAAATAAATCGTTGAATTCGGATGGGATGGACGACGGAAGCATGTGATACAGCCACGAGAGGAAGACTTGCTTCTCACTGGAGCGTATGAGATCCCAAATGCCCGAAATGGAGCTGAATTGGATGTTCTTAACACCGAGCTTTTGGATGAAATAGCCCAAGTACCAAAGTCGTATGTGGAACGCGACGTCTACGTACTCGGCCGCCGCTATGAATCGCTCCAATTCTTTCCAAACAGCATCCATCAATCCACTTTTCTTCATCAGAAATCCTGCGACAACATTCGATTCCGTGTCGCGAGAATGCACCGAAATCGATGAGAAAGTCTGTGGATCGTTCGGTTTTGATGTCTGTGCGATAACAATTGCGTACAGACGTTGCGATATCTTTGCACTGGCGTCACGCTCATTCCATAATGGAGCGAATGCGTCAAAGTCTGCAGTGTTTGCTTCCAGCATTCCATGGAGAACGCTCAGTACTGTGACGACCTCGCGGCTCTGTTGGACGCATTCAACAGCTTCCATTACGTACTCGAAGACGAGTTGTTGCTGTTCTTTTGCAGCGGTTTTCGATAGATCCGCCAATGTTCCTGTGATTTGCAGTGTCGGAGACACCCAAATACGATGCAAATAGCATAAAATGGTAGCGAATGCAGCTCGACAATCCCTTCCAAAGCGTTCCAAGCTCGAATTCCGATACATTTCTTGTGCTTGTTGCATGACACAATTCCAAAGGAGCGAACAGCACAGCGAAATCACTTTATTCAGTGTCTCCATTTCCTTTTGAATCGCTTGGACGGACGATTTGAGTTTGTTGTAACGCGCTGGCATCAGTGAATACGATCGTTTCTGTCCGACTTCCATGTCGATCGTTTGTCGGGACGCATAGACAATCACTTGCACGAGAAATTGGACTGTTATGTCGTCGTACTCGTTGACAGGAATCTGAGTGAGAAGCACAGCGACAATATCCAGTAAATCGGCATTTCCAGCGCTTTCCACGACGGAGAGAATCATTTGGAGGAGAAATTTACGATCTGTGCGAAGCTGTCCGACTGCTGTTCTCCAAAGTAGCAACAAATGCGCTTCTGTCAGCAGATCGAGACTCCCTATCGTCTCCAAAAGCGTCCTTGCTCGTTTCATTATCTCCAAATGCCCGCCATCCTGACGAAGACCGTGTTGCTTGCAGGCTCCGGGATCGCCGAGTATCACTTCCAGTACTTGAGAGTGCGTGAGCCATTCGCCAACGATACGATTTCGAACGCTGATAGCGTCCGATTGCTCGCTATTGGATCGAGAGAGATCACTCGATGAGGATACTTTGCGACTTAAACTTTGCCGCTTTTGACCCAAAGAATCTCTTTTCAATGCGGCCGCGTTGACAATTTCCGTAAGACAACTCAATCCGCTTAAGCGTTGTTGTAAGAACGGACAACAGATCAGTTGTTTGGCTAATTCCAACTCAAAGAGCTCATGTATCGCTGTGAATGGAAGACGCTCCTCAGCATCGCGTCGAAATAGCTCCATCCGTTTGGTTGTGTCTGTGAGAGCATCTGCATCCCGTACGTTGTCATCCACACGAAATAGCTCGTCATTTGCATACACAACTTGCAGCTTTTTCAATAGATAATGTATCAGTTCCATTTCGTCGCGAATTTCCAATGCACTGAGTCTCGAGAGTCGACAGTATATCGCGTGGCGATACTGACACAAAAACGTGCTTGGAGTCGATTCTTCGCCCGAGTGCGTGAGTTTCTGCAGGTGAGGCTTCATGTTCTCTAGTAACAAAAGGTGTAAAGCGATCTCATCAAGTGTGACGCTGTCCTCTGCCACGCGATGAAGGAGAAGCGGAGGTCCACGATGCTGAAGGAATAGATCCACCAGAGCGATATAATACGATGAGCGAGTCGGATGTCGAGAGCTTTTCAGACAGTTTCCGAAGGTGTGGACAATGGAGTCAGCTTCAGAGTACTTTGCGTAGAAATACGCACAGCTTTCGTGGCCGTTGAGGAGGATACGGATCAGACAAAAGAGCAATTGCTGTATCGATTTCAGATTTCTCATTCGTTCCGTTGTCTCGCCAGACGACGGGCTTTGATGGCTGGCAACATCTAAATTGTGTGATTGGAAGTAGGTCGATAGAAGCAGAAGCAACGGTGTGGACTTTTGGAGCACTTGCTGATGGAGTTGATGCATCGCTGGGATGAGATCGACGCTTGTATACTGAGAAACGAGTGATTTCTCCACGAATGGAAGCAGCACCTTTGCCAGATACACTTTTGTGGTCGAGAAAGAGCTTTGCTCGAATTTGAGATCCAACTTTTCATTCTGCGACGAAAGCTCACGAAAATGACGAAAAAAACGATTCTCCATCTCCTGTTGTGTCAATTGTATACCGCTGATCCCATTCCGCAGATCCCACACACTTCCTTGTTTTCGCATTGTCGGGTACGTCGGTGCCAACTGAATAAACGTATGCGTCCCGAGTTTCGCTGTTCGATTGGTTACCCGCGAGCTATACATTGATTTCTTGGTTCCAGTGACCGGATAGAGCGTCAAAACTTGTTCCTGTGGGCGTTTTGCACCCCATGACGATATGGAGACTCGGACTTGATTTGCTGATTTGTGCACAATTTGGCCAATTTGCCATTTCGACGTATTTTGATCATAGACATCGATCCATATTCCGATTTCCTGACTCTGTAGTGTCCAATTGGATGAATTACAGTCTTCAACGCTCGTTCGATGATAGCACAAGTAGGACTGGAAGCTGGTGAGGTCTTTGTCTTTTTCCAGCGCTTCTGCGTGTGTATCGAAAATTGAAAGGAATTGGAGCCGTGTGGTTGATAACTGCTTGGTGTCGTGTACTATATAGATCTCCTTGATGGGTAGTTTGTCGGAAATGGTGTCATACGCTTTGAGGTCTTCTTTGGAGGCTTTCGAAAGCTCTAAATGCCAAGATTGAATTTCAGCAAATGAATGACGTCGATACCATAGATAAACACCATTGATTGGATCAATAGCTTTTTCTAATTTCACCCAATAAACATTGCGTTCAGTGGTTCGTGCTGAAAGTGGATTGGTTGATCCCACATAAAGCGCTGTGATGCCATCGGCCGGATGCCTTTCCGAATTTGACGGTGTTGGAGGATTGTTTTTGCACTCGGATTCGGTTGTAGAGGAAGCGTCTGCTTTGATATCCGCTTTTGAGCCAGGTATGTCTTGGTGACAAGCGTATTTATACCATAAGTACGTCTTCGGTGCGATTTCTGCTGCAATTCCGTTCGGAGTTGTAACGCGATGATAATCTCCGCCAACGACAAGTGCATTGTCATAGGTGATTTCTAGTGCATGTAAATACTCATACCGCATATCGAAAAAGCTTTTATTGTGCGAATTTGCGTCTCCTTTATCGTTTTTTTCCACTTATCGTGAGGCTTTGGACCTTATACTCACGTGATTCATCTCATTGGTGTAAATTCATTTAGAGATTTTCTACGAAGCCGTCTATCTATCGTTAATTACATAAGTGTATTTGTTTTTGGAACTGACATTCGAAGGGACAAAAAGACGGAAGAGAAAGAAGAAGCGCGCGTTTATAATGAGCTTTGCAGATATTGCGAAGAACCACACGTCCGGTTACGGTGAAAACAGCGTAGAAGCTAATGGATTGAGTAGTTTTAGGAACAGTACACAGCTAGGAAAAGCCAGTACGAATCAAAATAAACAAGCGCTTGAGACTGCAACGTTTAAATTGGAGCAATTTCAGCGCCAAACTATCGCGATCAAGCGCTTAGCGGGGAACATGCATTCCATTAATGCGGACGTACACGATCGAATTCGATTTGCGATGCTTTTGCAGGGTGAGATAGCCGACGCGTTACAGCGAATTCCTCAGACTCCGTCGCACACTTTGGTGAAAAGAAAATTCTGCAAGGATTTTCAGATTGTATCGAATCAATTGGAAGCTGCAGTGAAGGAAATCGCCGCTTTCGAACAAACACAGCAACAGAATCTGAAGAGGCATCTGATTGGTACGCAGCTACTCGATCAAGATCACAATTGTTTGCAGGTCGAACACGACGGACAGACTTTGGAATTTCAAGCATTAGAGCAAGATATCGTACAGAATGAAGCGATTATCGAAGAAAGAGAAAGAGACATTGCAAAGATTCATCAAAGTGTGGCTCAAGTGAATGAGATATTCCGAGATTTAGCTGCGATTGTGGAAGAGCAGCAAGTTACTGTCGATACAATCGAGACAAATGTCGGAGAAACGCTTGTCAAGACGAAGCAAGGATTAGAGCAAGTGCGGAAAGCAGCAGATTCTCAACGCACGTGCTCTATCCAATAGATTGTTATGGCAATGATTTCCGCGTGTACGTAATCACTTTCAGCGCCAGTCCGTTGTCGTTGCATCTTTCCACAGACGTTCGATGCTCTCATGAAAGGAAAGGTTTGCTTTGGATGCAGTAAATATACCCAATTGTGATAGGTTGTAGGAATGCGCCGTAAAGTGAATCAATCAATCAATCATTGCTGGTTTGTAATGTACTCGCCGATCCTTCACAGCGTTGGGAACCATAAAGGAAGCATTATAAGGTTTTCATTACTTGAATGTGTCCTTCTGATTGGTTTAAATTATCAAATATAAGCCATAATATAATGTGATCACATCGAATAGCTGAACATTCACTCACACAATTAAAATGCCGACCACGGATTTGATACTAAAGCTGCAAGGTATCCGTTTGGTCGGAAAATGTGACTCCACGATCACATCGTGTCTTTGATCTCGTCTTCAAGTGTTCATATTCGATAGTTTTGGACGATGATACAAACAAATGGTATGGTATTTTTACTGATTTCATACATAGTTTGCAGATTGAAAATCACGAAAAATTATTGCGGTAGATGGGAAGAAAGCGGATGGGAGATGTCATTTCGCAGCATGTCTACAGACACTTTTGTACTTCGGATTGTTGCTTCGGAATGTTCTAGTGGTTACTGGACAAAGTGCTAGAAGACAGTACATTCACAGTCAGAATTCAGAGTGAAGTGCTCATTCCGAATGCTTTAAGCTCACCGCGCTTTCAAAGCGCAAAGTCGCTACATTATCTAGAATAATCTTCAGCCGCTCTTACTTTCCACCCACGATCATAAATTTCATATCAGATCCTCGAATTTCCAGGCATATAGTTACCTTCTCATACACTTGGATAATTCGATTTGCATTTGATACTTTATATTTGAATTGCAATACGATACCCACAATAGTCGATCGCTCGCAGACGTGAAAATGCATCATAAGTAGCTCTTCCCAAATTTGACTTGGGATTTGATGGTATGGTACCGTGTATCTAGCGACCTGCACTTATAGCGCCTTCACGTGATGTGGTATCTTGCGTTCATCAGTGCACGATGGTATCAAAGTAGACGCAGACCGCATCAGTTGATGGGAATGAGCGCGGCGAGCGCCAAATACTGTCTTTTATTCCACCCAAATCGGCATACCGGATGAAGCGCACACTTCTATCACTCATTTTTGACCGCTGGTAGCGATCGGAGGATCTACTATTACTAAACGCGGGAGAATGTTGCAATCGACGATAAGTATGCATGCATACTCTTAACGTGTGGAATCGAATGCGACTGTGACTGGTAGCTTGCGGTAGATGAAGCATACATAACAGCTTGAGAATTTGATAGCTGTGAGATATAGCCCATTTTGAAGCACTCAATTCGCATAAGTAAAGACGCGATGTAAAAGCATTCGGCGGACGGCAGAGTGAGTCGTGATTGCTTCTCGTTTTTATAATCGTGATGTAAGAATCGGTGCATGCAACAACATGTAGCAGTCTATCTATTTTCAAAGGAATTGGTTGAATGCTTCGCTTAGCTTACCATTCGTTTCACAGCTTCAAATGGATAAGTCATTGGGCGCTTATTGATAACCATATCCCCTCCTTGCGCATACACTTACAGGTCCTTCACGTTTGTGATGAACACTATCTCCATACGTGCAATTTTTTTGACGTACTCAGAAAGCGGAACGATCTCAAACGAAGAAACCTGCTTCAATAGTGGTAGTGGCGGTATATGTGAAGTCGACCTGCGTACATGACATGAAGCATCTCTACTGCATATTGGAGCGCATTTAGGTAGCAATATAACGTAGCACCCATTGATCAGATTTTGATAGTCTTGGAAACAAAATATCGCTTATTTTAGTCTCAAGAAGTCAAGTATCGAAGGAAATCAAGCACCTGTAAAAAGGGGTAGCTTCTACGGCAGGATGAAGCAATACGTCATGCAATACTATGTATCCGGATGAGAAAGTCTTCGTCGTTTTGGACGTTATTGCTTCCCTGATATGTTCGGACACGACATGCACGAAAGTTTACTCCACTGGTCTCACCAACCAGAATATCTGCGTTGGGACGAGTCCGCTTGAATGCATCGTGACTATCCGCTGCCCCAGCATCGATATAACGCCAATACTCGCAATTTTCTTCCCTAGCTTGCTTTGAATACGAGCAAGTAAGGATCGTGGCGACATATCGCCACTTCATCAGCGCTACATTCCGCTTTGGCCAAAAATATTGCAGAGTGTTCTGTTTTCATCTGGCAGATTGATAGTCTAGTCTGGAACCAGTGAACATACGGGTGTACGATTATGACAGCTTGACCTCACATATGTATATTCGCAAACATTATCACCCTACCACGTCGGCTGCTGATCTGCTTTCAATTTGTGATTCACCCGCTCTGATGTAAGTTCGCATGCGGGGCAAATCGTTAGCTACACTTGTGTCAAGGAAAATCCTTCAACTATTGATTGTAACGATCATGCTGATTCTGTGCGTGTCGTTATCGATCATATGGGCTGAAGCCCACGATAACTACTACATGTATATTTGTCCTCATGGAATCAGCGTGTGTTGTTCTCCTACTGTGGTGGTTGTGATACGCATTTTTCCTTCAAGTTTTTCCAAGGCCAAAAGCTCAAAATCATCATAATATCGTCATTTTAGATGCGTGATACGTAAGTCGGTATTCATCACACTAATTCGAACACATGTAAGAAATCTTGCAGCACGGTGTTCTGGCAAATGGCTGCCTCAAATCCATCTGAGTCGACATTACATTCATGTACTTTCAAGTGCAAAGTGGGATAATATCAAATACATTTCCATTGGTGGCTGTAAAAGTTCCTTCTGTACTGCAATCGATTGTCAGAAGGTATCTCAGTAGTATAGAGCTTGTGGAAGTCGATTTGTGGTTCGTGCGTAAAAGCATATGAAGAAGGAATCCTCACCTCATGCAGTGAAAACAGAAACACGGCTAGGTGTACCGTTTTCTTACATACAATTTTGCGGAAATAGAAAGATTGTACATGTCAAAACGATAGGCGTTGGATTTGCTTCCCGATGCCGTTTGCTGAGTAGTAGCAAATGCCAGACGATCTCTTGTCTAAATTATCTCTGAAGCTTTTTCAATCGGAAGAATTGCGCGCCATACATTGAATAATGCAAACTTTTCAATACCACCCTTAAGCTCATATATCCTATAAAACGCGGAGCCTTCAACATTACCAGAAATCATGCGCAGTGTCTTCAATTCTGCCCGCAATCGCATGGTTTATACTATTCCGACCATGTCCCGATCCACTTGGTCAATCTTGCATTTCTCGAGTCGTTTGGGCGTCTATGCATCACAATGTCGGCTTCTGAATGGGGATCATTTAATTTGTCAGAAATCTAGCTGGAATGATGAATTTTATGGTTTTCTCTGATAGAAGAGCTTACTATTATAGAGCATTTATGCGGTATGGCTTCTTGTGAATATCTGGCTCAATTGCGACACAATTACAAGGTTGCGGATACTTTGTGAGGCATTGGTCAAACAACAGCAGTCATAGCTGCATGGATGACTTTGAAACTCAGGTGACGTGAGTTAACTGCTCACCTTCGAATTATTTTGTGCAGTACTAAACGTTGCGTCAAAAGCTGTCTTCTTTCCACCAAAAAATGGCGTCTATTTGGAAGCATGCGCTACTTACTATCCATCTCTTTTCTTGCATACACCATGATAGCTGATTTGGGGGATCGACCTAATCGATAAAGACTGTCAACCATTTTTGATATACAGACATCATCCGTATCGTTTTTATACCACTGGAGATGCACACGCATACGAGAAGCTCTTGGGATGACTTCCTTTCAGCAAATTAGATTCATCTTGGAGGAGCTTTGTTCAATGAAAGAAGTCTTCCACGTTTTTATACAGTCTCCGACATCTTGCAGTTGCACACCTTCATTACAAACTTGGATAAGCTTTACGTGTCTCAATTAAAGAGATTTTCAATCCTGGGTAAGGGTGATACATCCGTCTCATTTCTGCGAGCGGATACAATGGGGATAGTGGATTGTGGCCGTAGTTTTATTGTATGGTTTCACTGGCACTGATATGCTTATAAAAAGACTAAAAGACAAGAATCAATAATGATCACTTTGTAATGCAAAAAAAACATATCGTTTTGAGAAACTCATGCTAATTAAATGCAACTTGGTTCCCTATCCTTTTGATGCGTTGCACAAATTCATGCCTTCTCAGTGACCTTTGAAAGTTTAGTTTCGAACGCCTTCTTTATTCATTTTTCTAATTCTCGCCTGAGTGAAACCTAGAGCATTTGCAACAACATTGTAACTTGATGGTTGGGGATATAAGCCCATCTCGGTGAATCCGTAAGAGATGACTTTGATAGAATGATGATTAATACGAGGGCACATGAATTTGACATGTTCATACTTGAAATGACTTGTAAGTATATACCCTGATTCAGCTGAGAGAGCGTACGTATTGCTCACTTTCGCAATGCAGAATGCCGTTTCTTCGAATTTATCCTTCGACATGGGATCTGCAATATTGAACTGGATAAACCAAACAAAGTCTTTTGATGTTTTTAGCATGAAGATATTTGACAGCATCATGGAGCAATACTGTTTTTCCTGGAGAGTCTGGAGAAGAGACAAGAAAGCTTTGAGGCGGCACTGTAGACATCTTTGTATCTTCTAGTCCAACTCGCTCTATCAATCCCAAAAGCTTACACATTGATTTGGAGAGACCTGATATCCATTCACACAATTTCCAACAACTGATTGCTATTTCGTGCACATCTACAGCATTGGAAAAGAATAGGAGACTGCTTCGAGTTGAAGTCGGTCGATGTTCGAACTCTACTTTAGAGGTTTTGATCGCAGGACTTTGAAGTATGCAACCTACACATGTTTTTTTAGAGGCGAAATAGCCTTTCCCGACTGAGAGGTCGACGGAAGGACTTTTTTGTTCGTTCGCGCTGTTTTCTGGGGACTGCTGCATGCACTGATATGTAGCTATCCGTCTTTTTTCAGGAGAAGTTGTGCTAGATGCTGCGCTTTCACTAGCAGACGATGGTGAAAGTTTGAAATTGGACAAGTCACCGGGCAGTCTACCTGGATTCTCATCGATCTTTTCACAATAACCCAGACGTTTACATTCTTGTAGTTTTTGCTTCGTACTTTCTCTCACATACATATGAAAATGCCGTGCAGTTTCTCTTACGTACTGGAAATCCAAACCGACTATAGAATCAATACAGTGTACACAGGCTTCCATTTTATTGTCCATGTGGGTCACTTGAAGCTCGAAATAGGGAAAGTCAGGGAAACTGGCAGAATCTGAGGACTCTGAATGGATAGACGCGTAAAGACTGACTACAAGGCAATCCTTTTTAGACCCCCATCCAATGGTCCCACATGAGCTCTTACAATTCTCTTCTACTTTCTCACGTGTTTCGGTTGTAGTGTATAGCGCAAATTGGTAGTCGTTCGATCCAGGTGTAGAAACAAAGTATCTCTTGTCCTCATCTCCAGGAGCCAAGCATCGAAAGCAGCCAAGCATCCATATTTCGGGTAGGTAGTTCGGCAGTAATAAGCAATGCGTCGTATCTTTTCCTATATCAGAATGATGAGGTCTCTGCCTTTCTGGGAAATTATTGCTTCTCTTATTTGTGCCACCACCATATGCAAGTTCATTGCCTTCGCTGCTCTCACCAGCCGAAACATGTGCGCCATAACTGATCCGCTCGTGACTATCGGATGCTCCAGAATCGATATCAACGCCAAACAGCCGCAATTTCTTCATCTCACGCTTGCTTTGAATGCGAGAAGATTGGACTCTTCTCGACATATCGCCCCGTGCATCCGCACTCCCTTCCGCTTTCGCCAGAATATTGTATAGCTTTTTGTCTTCAACTGGCACATTGAATTTCTGGCCCTTAATTAAAGTACATTTGTTCTTCACATCATGACAGTTTGTCCGGATGTACCCGTACGGTATATCGTCAGTGATTTCCGCGAACATCTCTAAACTAACGGGCTGCTGATATGGTAAGCTTTCGCTGTTTTGGTTGAAAAATCCAAACGTAAAGTTTGCATGCGGGACAAATCGTTGAAGACATTTGCGACAAGCCAAACTTTTTTCGTAACTGGCCGAAACAGTTATTTTGACTTCGTAGCCGCTGGAATCAGACAAGTGGTAATCACTGATAAGAATTGCTAGAGCTATACTCGTCTTCATGGAATAAGTAAAGAAGTGGGGTTTTCTATTGCGATGATATGGGCACGCAATTGCTTCTACTTCTTGAGTGAACCCATCATAGACATGCAGTAAATAGGGGTGTCTTTTTTTCCTGCTGATACTGATATTGCTTCTATTTTTCAGGAACTTCGAACAAAGAAAATCATTATTCAACCCCCGCCTTTTCTTTGATCAGCCCCCACCCTTCATAAATTAATAGACTGATTGGAAATCGTGGCTTCTGATTGGTCTAAATTGATACAATATAAGGTGTTTGTACGCTGATTGTGCTGGCACCAGTTACATCTCAGGTCATCTACTCTCAGTGGATTTAGTAGCTCGCCTTGCCTGCGAAGGCCAGCTTGCTTTCATTGTTTAGCAAAATGCGAAGCAGCGGCTGTAGTCAAAACGCAGCCTGATTTCATGCTCTCAGAGGTGATGAGAAAGATTCTAGTAGCAGGTATGCGCACAGCTCATCGCAGTACCAGCATCGGCTTAGTGTCAAGGGTTGTAGACTTTGACTAAGTGCAAGTAATTGCAACCACGTATCATTAAGTGCAACGAACTACAGCTTCAATTCACTTGTGACATCTACATTGGGCTATTCTTGCGCCCATGCTTTCGATCATCAAGTGATACCACTGTCTCCTAATGATTTTGATCCGCATTGGTGGCTGGTACACCAAAAGAACCAACACCACATGCAGCGGTAGATTTACATATAGACCTAAATTAAATAATACAAAATTTGTAGAAACCAATTTTTTTACATGTCTTTTAGTTTACCAAACAAAACGCAAAGTATTTTGGCAGCACATTTTCAGAAAGATAGTGATGAAATGGAAAACAAGCTGAGATGGGAATATTTTGGTTACTGGCTGCAAAGTATCGACTTTCTTCTCAACCTCACGAATCATCACTATAGTGTCAAGCGTAGAGACAATGCAGAAATGATCGTTCATCATGTGACCACTATAACACTGATGATGTCCTCGTACGCATTCGATTTCACCCGAATTGGCCTTTGTGCACTTATCATACACGACGTGAACGACCGTCTACCAGTGACCAACTTGTTTGCTTCTCCTGGGTGCGCTATTCTTGCATAGCTACCTGCTATACAAGGCCAGTGATTGTTGTGACTGAAGATGGATCTGGAACTTCCTATATGCCCTATACCACAGTAGCAAATGAAAAAAAAGATGACATTTTTATATGTAAAAAGTAATAATTGGCAAGCTGTTAAACTGCACTTAGATGCAATAGGCTTCTGTACCCCAGTGAGCTCAAACCTGATTGTGTTGTGAAGGAACACCGGATTGGAGCCGCGATGTACGACTTGTGTGGCAGTACCGCTTCACCAATTAGTTAGAAATGGAAAATTACTTATTTATTTGGGGACTTTAGGATTTAATAGCACTTTTTCAAAAAGGGAGCCGCAATGGCCACAGACAATTAATTTAATCAATCACAGCTCACAAAATTGAATTGTTGCTAAGTATGCCAGCCAATCAGGTCACTTGTACGCTTTTATACACAAGCTCATTCACTAGATATCCGCAGCACTCTCAGCAGGCACGGACATGGAGCAGCAGCAGAACGAGCAATTCACCGCGCGGAAGACCATGGAAGAACATATGAATGTGGTAGCTGTTGCAAATGGCTGTGGAATCGTCACCAAGTCCTCAAACAGGCAACGAGATAGAGGACAAGTTGTTCCTACAAATGCGGTTGTGAAGGCGTAGATCGAAACCGTCACGGACTTGTCCAAGAAACAAGGATTCGGAAGGCGAAAGGCAGTGCACTAATTGACTGTCCTTTCAAAGGTGTTGGGCAGGAGTCGAAAGGTAAAGCCACGCATCATGGTTGAATGAGTTCACCGAGAATTCAACGTTCTCATTAACAATCTTCTCCCAATTACAGACGGCACCTGGTCCTTTACAATTGCATGCAACGAGATAAATACGAACATTCCTCCACCAGGACCGCTCATCCCGTTCACACTCGCATCTCGGAGTCTCAAGAGGAAGCAATTGCTGGACTCTTTCAGTCCGGTTTGAAGGCTAGGCAGGTTCAAACCATCATGCTAGAGCAAGGCCAGCAATTGCAACTCACTAAGCGAAAGCTCTGGAATTTAAAGCAAAAGAATGCAATCGGGAAACTCGATGGACGAACTTCAATGGATATGCTGTTCGAAACCTTCACGGAATTTGGGTTGGAAATGAATATCGAGAAAAGTTCCGATGCGTGCATCACACATTTGTTCTTCGCTCATTCAAAGAATGCGGAGCTCTTAAGGAAGAACCGTGACGTCTTGTTGCTAGATTGCACCTATAAAGCAAGCAAGACGAGATTTCCTTTGCTCCACGTTGTTGGACATACCATGCTATAGTCCACGTTCTTGGCGGCCTTCGTTCTCATGAAGAACGAGGATGCTGACTCGTGTGTTACCGCCATCAGCTTCTTACGACGACTTTTCCACGCCGACCATCAACCGAAAGTATTCGTTGTTGACCGAGAGCTTGCTCTCATGAACGCTTTGCGGAGAATTTTTCCTTTGGCAACTATCCTACTTTGCATTTGGCACATTGAGAAGAACGTCGTCGCCAAATGCAAGATTTTTTTACTGGAAAGAATGATGAGTGGATTGCATTTTCGAAGGATTGGAGATCGGTAACTTGCCATTTGTTGTTTGTGATCAGTAATTTTCAGTCATGTTCTAAGTTATTCCCTGTTTTGCAGGTGGTTTACTCAAGCACGATCGCGGAGTTTAATGAAAATTGGGAAATGGTCCAGCTCATATGGACAGAACGCTACACGGAATATGTGGAGTATCTAGCCAAGACGTGGATCGATCCCCACAAGGAGAAATCGTTCGAGCATGGACGAGTGAAAGAGTTCATCGCAAGCAGCATGGAAAATCTGTTTGGGTGTTGTGAGCGGATAGTTCAGTCCATAAAAGCTTTCACATCGAATTCACCATAGAACTGGCGAAGTAGCAAATGAAAATTATACCTTTCTCGCAGCCGACCCCACGTGGTGACATTTTTGAACATATCGACCGGAAGATCTCTTTTTACGCCCTTCGGAAAGTATTTGAACAGGTTAATTTATAATATTCCTTTCTTCCTACGTGTTTTTCCAATCACTAAAGCTTCGCAATGACAGCTGGAAAAAAGCTCGACGTCTAATGGCAACTGGCGCGAAGCCATGCTCTTCTACTTTTGCTACCATCTAGGGGATACCTTGCAAGCAACAGTTGCGGCAGATCATCGCAAGCGGGAGGAGGCTTGAATTGAGCGATTCGATGTTCATTGGCACCTTCATCAATATTCTTCAGTACGGCCTCCAGTTGCAGCCCACTCAGATGATGCTCTGCTATTCCTTTTAGAAATGTTACGCGACAATTTCAGCAACCTACCCTGACACCAGAAAGAGGCAGTCTTGGACGATCTGGAAGAGGTATCACAGATATTTCCGGGTGACTGGCTATTTTCCGTTTGATATTTCAATGGGTACTAACGCTGTTTAAATAAGCAGACGCCACAAGTCCTCAGAGAGCCGGAGGTTGCTCGAACGAGAAGAAGACCAAGTGGAACAAGCAACAAAACCACGACGCGATGAGACCCTTCTCAATTTAAATACGTGGAGGGGATGTCTCCCAGGAAGAGGAAGGCGCCGACGTGCGATGCTTGTCATCAAACGGAACACCGACGTTCATCTGCAGCGCGCCCCGTCAATGCACAGAGCCGAAGTCAATATCTAGTAGCAGTCGAACGTCATCCCATCGAAGATTCTCAACATCAACAGCCACCTTTCCAACATCCTACTCCTTGGAGTATCTACTATTGACCTACCACATATAGATATCAGAAAAAAAAACGTACCTACGCGAGGACAATATAAACGAAAACAGCGTAAGAAACGAATGAGCTCGTGAATAAAAGTAGACAAGTGACCTGATTGGCTGGCGTACTTAGCAAGAATTAAATTTTGTGAGCTGTGATTGTTCAGATTATAGCGGATTACGCATCACGACGTTTATGTGTCGTGAAAAAGGGAAACTTGCATAGGCAATGGTCTTCGAACTATCTGGACGGAGCGATCAGTTGATGTGGGAATTTATACATTCATTCTCAACATTGTTTTTAACTCTTAATTTCACTTTCCATTTTTAAGCACTGAGAAGTAGTTGTGCTTTCGTTGCAAGTTATGAGCCCAAACACATTAGCTCCCAATGACATCCTCACGGATGACAACTATTTCATGTGGTAATTAAATGCGCGCATGACCCTCGCGCGCAAAGACCTGTTGAATCACTTCATGATCAAGTCAGAGCCCGTAGTGCTGCAGGAGAATCCCGAAGGCTTTGTCTGTGCTGGTGAAGCTGCTCTCTCCAACCTATCAGTGTATGGTTCGGGAATGTGAGTCGGCTATTGAGGCGTGGGAGGTTCTTAAGACGTTCTTTGCGAAGAAAAACTTACACAACCGAGTGCAACTTCGAAAGCAATTACATGAGTTTGTGATGCAGACTGGTGCCGGTCTTATGGATCATCTCCTAAAGTTTGATGAGCTGTGCCTAAAGCTCAGGGCTGCCGGTGACAACATGGATGATGATGGAAGGCTGGTTTTACTTTTGGGAAGTTTATCATCCGAATATGATGATTTGGTACGCATTATCGAGGCACACAGCAACGTGACACTGCTGACGCAAAAGAGATGCTCCGCCGGGAATATGAAATTCTTTAGAGGCGCGACAAGAAGGAAACCGCTTTCAAGGCACAGTTTCAGCGTAATGAACTTCGACACTTTAGAGGAAATCGAGGACACCGTGGACAAGAAGAACATAGAGTTCGCCACCAAAATTTTAGAAGAGGACAGTCTAATGCTAGTTTTCAAGGCAAGTGTTCTAAATGTGGACGGAACGGTCATAAAGATCGCAGTGTCGCAATGTGAAACCATCGGGACCTGGTGATGAATTTGTTATTTCGGCATTCAGTGACGATACAATTTCGAGTTCGACTTGGTTGCTGGATAGTGAGGAGAGTCGTCACATGACTGATGACAAGCGTGAATTCGTGGAATATGTAGATTGAACAGGCGTAGTAGGATTTATACTCGAAAATGGTCGCACAGTCAAGCTAACAGAGGTGTTACATGTGCCTGGACTAGACAAGAAACTTTTTTCTGTACCAACAGCCCGAGGTGTGCTGGTTCAGTTCAAGCGCGATGAAGCAGTACTGTTGAGTAACGAAGTGACTGTATCAGTAATTAAACGAGTGGGAAAGCTACTTGCGTGGAATGTGAAACAAAATTTCACATTGGAGGCACACCAGGCTGAGAGCAGAGTTACAAGAAATGAAACTAGTGGACTATGGCATGCTCGCCTAGGTCATGTGTATACAAACAAGATCTTGGAAGCGTTAAAGGCTTGCGATGGTGTTTCAGGTGTCGTTGCGTCTGATGGCGGTGTATGTGATGTATGCGCACGTGGAAAAATGACGAACAGTCCGTTCAGTCATACTTCAGGCAGTAAAATTGAAACGAGTCGACCACTTGAAATCGTACGCACTGATCTTATGGGACCTATGAGTCCGAAGTCGAAGGGTGGGGCTCTATACGTACTCACATTTATTGATGATTACAGCCGATTTGTCTACGTGTACTTGCTAGGAGCAAAGTCTCAAGTTTTGGAACGCTTCAAGGCGTTTCGTGTTATGGTGGAGACGCAAACGTATTGCAAGATTAAGTGCATTCGAAGCGACAATGGTGGGGAGTATACAAATCATCGTTTCAACAAGTACTGTGCAGATCAAGGTATTCTCCACCAGACAAGCGTGCCATACAATCCGCAACAAAACGGATCAGCAGAGAGGATGGATCGAACCCTTGTCGAGATGGCCCGCTAGATGATGTACCACATGGAAATGGATCGTATCTGGTGTGGTGAAGCGATTATGACGGCTGCCTACACCATCAATCGAATTCCGAATACCGCGCGCTCTCACACTAGTCCATATGAAATGCTGTATGGATCCAAGCCAGACCTGAGTTATTTTCGTGTATTCGTTTGTACTGGATATCTACGAGTCGCGGATTGCAAGCGAACTAAATGGGACAGCAAAGCAAACAAATGTATTTTTCTTGGGTATTCGGACACATCTAAGGGACACCGAGTATGGGATATGGTGAGAGAACAATTGGTAATCACTAGATCCGTTCCGTTAGACGAGCGACCTCCAATTCGTTACAAAGATGTTGTGGTTTCAAGTGAGTATTTTGCTCAATGCAAACATTTTCATGATGAAAACGACGAAGTGAACGTGGGCGTACCCGCTTCGAAAAATCATAGAGATGCTGAGGATATGGACGTTGATGCCACCGCTGACATGGATACGAGATGGCACGACATGGTTGTGGAGGCGTCTGGAAATCTCAATCAGTCACACACCTTAGAAATGGTTCCGATTGAGGGGGGGGGCGCACATATACAACCAATCAACACAAACGATTCAATGACAGCTCGTACACCAAGCGAAACTGTCGTTGGAAGTGGCAATAATGGTACACACATGCTTTTAGGAATACCTGCTCCGTCACGAGCTATTGTACATTGTGCGGATTTCTACCCTCCAGATACCCGACTTCAGTCATACTCAGGGTCGAACAAAAGGCCTTATCGTTCTTCTATATCATCTCATCTACTCACTAATGATGGCTTTGACGATGATAGTGTGGAACTACCACTCCTGACTGATAGATCGCCGGTGTATGGCGAACGGGTCGAGCCGGAACCCAAACGTCAATGTGTTGACGGTTACGAAATTTCTCTTTCTGCCACTGATGTACCGATGAATTTTCGAGAAGCGTTGCAGTCAACGAACGCAGAACAATGGAAAGAAGCTATTCAAGCAGAACCCAAAGCTCATCGTAAGAACCACACATGGGATGTTGTCTACCGTCCTTCCGGTGTCAAGGTCATAGGTCACAAATGGGAAATTGGGTATAAGTACGATGAAAACGGTAGTATCATTCGTTACAAAGCACGTTTGGTTGCCCTCGGATATTTGCAAACGCATGGCTTTGATTACTTCGACACATATTCACCTGTTGCATGCTCAAATACGATTCGTGTGTTCTGTCGGTTTGTTGCAGCATGCAATACGTAATCCGGCAATTTGACGTGGAAACGGTATTCCTAAATGGTGACTTGGAAGAAAAAGTTTTCATGGAGCCACCGCTTGGAGCTGAGATTGCACTTGGAATGGTGTGCAAATTACGACGCAGCTTATACGGGTTGAAGCAAGCGGCTGCGGTCTGGCACAAGAAAATATGCTCCGTGTTGTCTACTATGGGATTCGAACAATGTCGAGCAGACACACGTATTTTTGTTCGATGCAATCATGCAAACATCAAGTCACTCACATACATAGTCTTGTATGTGGACGACCTCCTAGTTGGAAGCAAGTCAGATGCTGAGGTAGAAACGATCTACAAGGAACTAACAGTGCATTATACTGTCAAGTCAATTGGAGCTGCGCGATTTATTTTGGGCATGGAAGTGAATTATTCACGAGGAAAAGGGGAGCTGGTGTTAAAGCAGTCCCAATTTATTGCGAATTTGGTCTCGAAGTTTGAGCAAAGTGGGTTGTATGCCGGTCGCAATCCTATCTGTTCAGGCCAGGACTTGACTCCTGATGAGTCACACCCAATGCTCAAAGACAGCACTTCGTACCGCAAATTGGTCGGTTCGCTGCTTTATATTGCGAACGCAACGCGACCAGATATTAGCTATGCGATGTCAGTTTCATCGCAGTACTTGGACCAGCCACGGCAGATGCACTGGCGTGCGGCTTTACGCGTTTTACACTATCTTATGGGAACACAATCGCACGGAATCACGTACAAGAAATCAGAAGATTATGCTTCGGGCATAGTGTGACGCGAATTGGGGAAATGACAAGAAGACTCGTCGATCTACATCTGGTGTATTGATTTTGTTCGGTGGCGCGGTTGTCTTATACAAAAGCAAACGCCAAACTTCGGTAGCTTTGTCATCTGCTGAAGCAGAATATATGTTACTAGCACTTGCGACACAAGAAATTATATAGATTCGTTACTTGCTCAAAGAGATGGGTGTCACGTGCAAGACCGCGACTACAGTGCACATGAACAATAAGTCGGCGATAAGTATTGCGACGAATCAAGGCTATACACCAAGAGCTAAACACATTGATCTAAGGATGCATTTTGTTTGGGACCACGTTGAACGAGGCGAGATCCAACTCAAGCATATCCCTTCAGCTGTGCAGCTTGCTGATTACTTGACGAAGCCACTTGGTGCACCGCAATTACTGCAACCACGCAATGAAAGTGGAATTCGCGAGAGTGCAAGTTGAAGGGGAGTGTAGCGGATTACGTATCACGACGTTTATGTGTCGTGAAAAAGGGCAATTTGCATAGGCAATGGTCTTCGAACTATCTGGAAGGAGGGATCAGTTTACGAGGGGATTTATACATTCATTCTTAACATTATTCAAACTCTTAATATCACTTTCCATTTTTAAGCACTGAGAAGTAGTTGTGCTTTCGCTATATAGATCAACCGTCTGTGGCCGTAGTAGTTTTTTCTGTGGCCGTAGTATTGATGTCTGTGGCCATAGCGACTCCCTTTGATTTTTTTTCAAATTGTTACAATTTCGCTCGTGGAATATTCGTTTTGGTATAATTTTCATAAATTTCAACCTTTTGGTATGCGTCCCATTGTTTCGTCTTTCGGTATAAAAATCGTATTTTTTTGAAAAAGTGGCGCATGTTCCCTATTTATTTTTCAGAAAAGTTAAGGGAGTAATAATGCAGTTTAACTCTTAAATGAATATATCATTGCAAAAATTTTGTGGGGATATCAATACCCTAAAAATATTGAAAAATTTGGATGCATGGTAGGAATTTACAAAATTGATTTGATTGCAGTCTTATACAAAGGGCCCTACTTTTACGAATTTAGCACATTCGGAACAGCTCTTCTTATGTACATTCTCCGAGCTTCCGACATAATTAGCGCCATTGATTGTTCTACTTTGGCTCTGTACAGTGTTTGTGTGTTTTGGTGCGATCGATGTGTTGACTGGAACTGTTTTGAATTAAGCCAAACTCTGATATCTTGAATGTCGTGCCGAATGAAACATACCTTGGAAACGAATGTGCTGGACCGGATGGGGATGATAGGTTTTGTTTCCAAAGCAGCATATGCATGCTGGATAGGTGTGCCTGGCAGGATGAATGGACGAAATCGATTAAAAAAACTTCGTTGGTACACGAGTTTGTGGTAAATAGACAGGGAAAAATGAAGAAGCCGACATTCTGTTCTGATCAAAAGCTCGGATGCAATCACCATATTCTATTGCAGAATTTTGACAGTCAAGCACATCCTGGTCTGATTCTTGGTAGATTTTTGGGTGAATTAGTCAGCGCATCACAAACCTTGACAATCATCATATATATTGCAAAGACAACTCTGCTGGTGTCTCTAGTATTTATTTACGCCTCCTTATGAAATACGTATCAAAACCAAGACAATCGTACACTGACCAATCCTCTGAGAAGGAAGATAAGAATTACGTTCACTGAAAACTCAACGAAGGATGGCTGTTCTTGTGATCGAGCTTGCAGCTCAAACGTAGTATCAATGACGTAAACTTGACTGATCAGAGCCTTGAACTACTGGACGATGCCACACTCCTGCCGAGAAGCGTTGGGTTCGTGAAGGAGTGCTTCTTCAAGGACAAAGAATACTACTGCTAAATTCACTGATGGTGCCTTCCTTGTAAGACTAAGGATACGCTCGAATCAGCTCGACTGATCCGATCTCATTTCAATATACATTGTTTAAGAACCAGAGGTAAAAGTATTAAAAAAACGAAGCCTGTCGTACTGCTTTCCATGGTTGTTATGGCTAGCTATCAATCCTATCTCCTGCACATAATAACTCCAGTAGATCGGCTTTTTGAGAAAGCTGTTGCCCGACTGTCTTGAGTATGTGAGCTACCACAATACAAGTTTGAAGAATAGATACCAAGTGCAGCCCATTATCTTAAATCAGGTAGTCGCTTTTCTAGTATGTTGTTCAGTGTGTCTTGCAACGCAAGAGGCACTAGGAGCTCCTGATTTCTCTAAGTGTAGATGTCAAGCCGCACGATTTTCGCGAATGGTAGGCATTCAGTCTAGCATCAATCTCAATGTTAAGCACGTTCCATCATGATTGACTTCAACTAACGCGCTGCTTGTCAAAACCGTCGACGCAAGCTAATGTGAGAAATGCCAGAACGATCGGATCGCAAGGAAGGGAGAAACTGATGACAGATATATTCTTCCAAGCAAAACACGTTTATTTCATGCCCAATATGACATTTTAATTCTTACAGCGACTGCTAGTTGCATAGGAAGGCTCACCAGGTCCAAAATCTGTGTCTGTAAAAAGATGACATTTTCTTTTTTTGAAATAGTACATCAAAGCACGGTACCATGGCATTTATTTGACGGCAAAATGTCTCCTCTGCTTTTGCTTCCACGAAACAAGTTTGATGATTCAGATATGTCAACCGCCTGATTTTTTCCAACTTGTCAACAGCTTCATCATTCTTTTCCCTTTGCGACGATTTTCTTCCGTCGCGATAATCGCCTCAATCGTCTGCGTCCAAGCTTCAGCCTAATATTGCCGTTCTGTATTCTTTCGCGCTGTTCACTGCTCAAAATGATTTCCAAAACGCTCTATTTAGGAGACTTCAATGTCTCGTATCCACTCGAAAATTGCAATGCATTTATTTGCGTCTCAACACAAAACATCTCGGCACTCACGTCCTTATTTTTAAGTCTTGAATACATCGTACGCGTACA
This sequence comes from Albugo candida, assembly GCA_905220665.1. Taxonomy (NCBI): domain Eukaryota; phylum Oomycota; class Peronosporomycetes; order Albuginales; family Albuginaceae; genus Albugo; species Albugo candida. Next base: position 184,580 of record CAJNAR010000023.1, read on the forward strand.
CTCTACTTTTCGGTCGAGCGTTCTGAACTTGTAAGCTGTTTTGCGTTCGTTCAAATTGCGGGGACAATCTTTTGACTTTTCACGTTCGAATCGCGTCGTGAATGTCTTGCTTTTACTAAAACAAATATCTCCCATTTCAGTCCATTTGCTCCATTGTCGTAGCACAGGTGAAACACACCAGAACAGATGCGATCTCATGTCAACTTGCGACATATTCTTTTGGCTTATCGACTGTCTCTTACAACTCGCACTTTCACATAAAACTCGCTGACTGGAAGGACTTATGTTTACTTTCTCAAATCGCTTCGTATAAAAAGGCAATGTTTTCTTGTTGCCAAAATCCGGCTGCTTCCATTTCTTCACACTTTGAGAATTCGCTCTGAAGCATACGAGGGAAATAGAGACGCTGAGCTTCTCGTTTGCATGTGGAGGCTGGCTCAAGCTGTACCTCTTCACCGTGATAAAAGCATTCCAGAAGTACAAGCTTGCATGACAAGATCATCATCCGGAGTTCTCGCGGCCCGACTCTTTCCTAATTGCTCGCATAATTCGAAACTTTTACAAAAAAAGACTGTCAAATTGCATGCAATAATCGCAATGGTGCAAGTATCTGTGACAACGTCGTCCTTCCTGCAAGAAATCACAGCAGCAAACCAGCATTTCCAATCGGCTCATACATTCGCAAATAGTTTCACGCTGGAATATCAGTCTACAATTACTTATTATCGTCTTACAGAAGAGGAAATCGAGGATCTAAAACAGAAAAATAACACTGCTGAAAATTGGAATCAAATCCTAAAGCTATCAGATGCAAAACTTCGTGTCGATCGAATCCAGTCTTGCTCGTTTCACGGATTCGTAGTTCTCGGTACATCGTCGCCAATTGACAATACACGCTATAAGTAGTTTTTTAGGAGATTTTGGAAGCAGCTGCGAAATGGTTGACGGTGTGCGTTTCCCCAGTGGCTGTTATAATTCAGCAATCAGCCACTCAATCATTTTGGATGACGCACTAATTCGGGACACTATCTTATTGCATCACACACTACTTCAGCCAAAAGCGATCGTTATTCGATGTGGAATACTGGGGAATAAATCTGACACACAAACGACAAAACATACTTTTGGAAATGGGCTGAGGATTAATTTGGGTGCTGAAACGGGAGGAAGAAACCTCACAATAGTGGCTGATTTGACGTTTGAATGTAAGTGTGTAGCTCTGTCAACGTGATCGTCTCACATAATTTATAGTGGCGGCGATCTTGACAGAAAAAGGAGGTATAGAGCATGACGAGCTCCAAAAAAGCTATACAAAGCAAACGGAAGAGTATATGAGTGTCTTTGATCCGAGTGTATCGAGAATCATCATTGGAGAGGGAGCTCAAGTCTTATTCTGCTCGAGGCTGGAAGGATGTTTTATTGGCTCTAGAGCTGTGGTTGAGAATTCAGCGCTGTATAATGTCACGCTCTTATCAAATGAAAAAGAACCATCGTCTATTTCCGGCAATTCGATTGTGCGAGACTCTATTGTGCAATGGAACAGCACAATCGAATCGATGAGTTTTGTTGAGAGATGCTTACTTTGTGACTCGTGTCGAGTGGAACGGAAAGGCATCGTGAAAGATAGCGTTCTTGGACCCAATTCATGCATTGCTGAAGGAGAAGTAACGTCGAGCCTCGTGGGGCCTTTTGTTGGATTTCATCATCAATCTCTACTTATCGCAGCAATCTGGCCCCAAGGACGAGGAAATGTGGCATATGGAGCGAATATTGGGAGTAATCATACCTTACGCCTTCCTGACCAAGAGCTCTTTCCTGGAGAGGGGATGTTTTTTGGATTAGGTGTGAACATCAAATATCCCACCAATTTTATTCAGGCGCCTTACTCTGTGATCGCCTCGGGGGTATGTACCCACCCACAACGTATGGAGTTTCCTTTCTCGCTCATTGGAGCTCCAAGACAAATACTTGAGGGACTATCGCCGGCTTTGAATGAGATTTCGCCGGGGTACGTAGGCAGTAAGAAATTGCTTGATAGTTACTAACGAACACATGTTAGCTGGGTTCTGAAACACAGCCTATTCACAATTCTGAGAGCTCAAACCAAATTTAAGACGCGGAACAAGTCGGAAAGGATGAAAAAAGCCTCCACCGAAATTCTTTACAATCGTGCAGACTTGGTTTCTATTATGAAAAGTAAGCATTTACATTACGAAACTCAAGCTTATATTCGCACACAGCTGCTAGGGAACGACTTCAGCATGCTCCGGCTAAGTTGACTGCTCCAAAGCACTTCTATACGAACGCAACAGTACCGGGATTGGGCTCCAATTACATGACTGAGAAATCACGTGTCTCGGCCATCAACACATACACTTATTTCATTCGATTGTGCGCATTGGAAGCTCTTCTTCGTCTACTTGAGCTGAACGGACCGTTGATGGGTAATATTCGGTCGATCGGTACATTTATGGCATCAAAGCCTAAGATGTCTTCTAGGTACGTTGCAAACTTGAGCTTTTTTATCTCTCTCATACGTTTGTATTAGCGACTCTGAGCTTTTAGCAGTTTTAGTGTCCGAATTCAAAAACGAGACGTTTGTAGGAGACTGTTTGCAGGAATTGGGTGTCAAGTCTGATGAGATTGCGCGACAAGTGGAGAACGAGATCAAAAGAGATGAAGCACGAGGTCTTGAGATAATTCCTTCGTACACGGCCGTCCACACAGCTGCCGATAAAGAGAAGACGGTGGAGGACGCTTACAGGTGAGCTTTGTAACTCACCTTTGACCAGATGGTGGCGTTAATCTCGCTTCAGGAATGCTGAAAGGATCAAGCATCGAATTGAGGTCGCGTTACGACAAATTGGATGCGTTAATGAATGTTTGCCGAATGTTGATTGTACGTAAGACATTATCCCGCAATGGCGACCAAAATGTATGGAATGTTGAGATACTCGAATTCATTATACATGACACATAGTATCGTCTTTATAGCGCAATGAATCAATTAATAATGAAATACTTTGTGGATAAAGGTTTCTACGATATAGCGGAGGCATTTTGCCGGGAATCACAGACAAAACGCAAGTAAATTGCTGTGTTGATTCTTGCCGAATGGATGTTTCCTGAAGGATCAAATACTAGCCGATGTGAGTTTGGATGCAGTACAAATGCGCATGGAAATTCAGGAAGCTCTACTTTTGGGAAACATTTCATCAGCGCGAGTCAAATTGGCCGAAATTGATGCGAATGTGCGTGAAGCTCCAAGCTTTCCTCTCTGAACTGAAATGGTGCCCTTCGTAGCTTCTTCGTGAGCCAGCAAGCACCATCAACTTTATGCTCAACAAACAGCAATTCATTGAGATTCTTCGGACTGGAGACGTCACAAAGGCTTTAGATTTTGCTGTCGGGTCTCTTGCTCCATTAGGCGAGCATAATGTACGTGAAGCTGTGAAAGAATGCTCTCAAAGAGAGCCTGTATTTAGAACATTTTTTAGGAAGTATGGTTGCAGGAGCTCGAACAGACGATGGCTCTGCTGGCCCTCCGAGATGATTTACAGCTCTCGCAACACTTTTTGTTGAGTCAGGAACAACGTCTCAAAGTGGCGGATAAAATAAATCGACTGATTTTGACGACACAAGAAAAGAAAGCTGGTACGTTGATGCATTTGGATATGTGCAAGTCTCACGGAGAGCATTGTCAGCGTCGACAACGTTGCCGACACTGCTCCAGCAATTTCAATACATGAGTCAGCAGTTGAATAACAGCTCAAAAAAGTTGGCGGCTTCATCGGAACGCGACATTATTGGAGGCGATGTTTCATCCAATGACGAAAAATCTGGTTGAATGTGTATGCGTAATCTCAAAGACAACATTTACATCCCTTTGTCAAGTACGATTCATAATGCATCAAAATAGCATCATAAACGCTGAAAGTAGTTCAAATGAACGGAGTTGAGTGAGTTGGGTCTCTCCATTTAGCGTTCGGAAGAGTGTCGCACCTGGCTTCAGTCGTTTGCAATCGATTGGAATACAATGATCATATTTAGTACCGATTGAAACGTCAAGTAGTTCAGTACTACGGAAGCCGTCTCAATGTAGAATTACTGAAATCTGCTCAGTCATCTGCCTAATACTTGATAGCATCTTCAAGCACAATTTCACTCGTGAATACTTGTGAATAGTTTTTCGACATTTCTCGCGCGGATCGTCGCTTTAATTGCATTATAAGTCGACGTATGGTTATAGATGTACATGCGAGATATCCTTTTCCAACTTTAAGGAGTGGAGCAGCACCCGGATGAATTTATTTGTGGAACGATATCTCTCCTAGCGATGCCATTTCTCCTCCTTCCCACCGGCCGTAGTTGATGAATCCAATATGCTCGATGCTTGCAAGCAGAAGACGATCATTAAGACGGACGGTCGGAAGCGGCGCTTTTCACCACAAGAGATTTGTGCATTTTCATTAAGAAGAACAGAATCCGCTTCCCACGACATATTCACTGCCATGATTACGTCCAGACAAGTTATACAAACAGCTCAAATATGATACTTAGTAAATGCGAACGCATCACCTTGTCTAGTAGTGCCGAATTGAGCTACCCTTGTGATCCAGACAACCAGGAGAATACACTTTCAAGAAGTTGTGCGATGAGATAATCTAGCAAAAATGATGTTGTTAATGTATTCTAATGAGGTTACGGAACGCATGGAGCCATAGTGTATTCCCTTCCAAGGGACTGCCAAAGGAACAAACAGCGTCGGCTGACCTCAGCGAGACACTAACCATCCCACTAGAAACATCGCTTAAACATATGCTCTCTCCATCACTGTAATGCTGTCAGTCACATATTGGAATTCGATTTATAGACTTCGCTCTTGCTTAAGATACCTTGCTTCGTGATTTTCGTTATAGACTTGCTCAGTGAGAATCGACATGTGCGTCGAGGGTGCACGATACGATTAAGAGAAACAACCCCTGACGCAGCGAAAGACTGTAGCGAGACTAATTTATTTCAATCGCTATGAATTTGCATTCGACCTCTGCCAACCAAAGCACGTCAACATATAGTGTGCTATCTCCACGCCCTGCAACACATGCTCTGCTGTTGCTTCTGCGAGCTTGGTACTAATAACCGAGACTGTCACTCCAGCAAAACACATCGTGTATGCCGAGCGGAATGAAAAATTGCGTCAGGCTAGCGACCTTCCTTTCTCATCGATTTACAGTCTGAGGTACCGAGATTTTAAAAGTTCAGATTTGGATAAACTTTAAGAAAGTGTACAAGCCAAACTATTTTCTCACAAATTCAAGAGATGTAAGTCCGGTAGTCACGGTGGTGGACCGGCCCTTGCGGTTCTTTTGATAGCACACCGCAAATTGTCGACTCAGCATCATTTTCTTGGTGGGAGACCCAGCATTAAAGTATCTCATTAATCGCTGCGATGATTTGGTTGCTGCCAATGCTGCGTGAACTTATGGAAATGGTTGGGATAGACGTTCAGAGAGCCAGCAACAAGAGATTATGAATGACTAAGTTTAACCATAAAGAATGTTCGATTTCTTAATAAAATCTCTTCGAAGTAAATTGCCACGCTCCATTTATAGGCGCTCCGTAAACAAATACACGCGATATTCTTGCGCATCAAATTATTTCATCATCGTCACAGAATACCGCTTGGCAAACGTCGCGCCAAAGACCCATTTACATGGAGATTCGGTTGGTACAATTGCCATGAAGCAATTTTCTTCGGGCGCTCCAGATAGTTTCTCTTTGCCGGGAATCTTCATGATATATTCTCGACTTGTGAGCTTGTATTGATTTCCATTGGATTCAGGTGTAAAAATTATTGATGGCATTTGATCAAGCGATTTATCATGACAAGCAAAGCTCGTATCAGAGCCCACCAACCGTAGGAGGTGAGCCTTAATCGTGTCATAAATCTCTTGCGGAACCTCGCTAATCACTTTGGCAAAATCAAAGCAAACGCTGTGTCATCCAGATATCGTACTCTTGGCGCCACCTGTCGAAATCATCACCCCTGATTTGAGAGGACCGAGCATGAAAGTAGATCCCATTTCCTCATTCATTGGAAAGTATTGGTAGGCCGGAGTAGTAGTATACCAAGTACTCTTCAGCCAAGTAAGTTGACGAACACCAATGGTACCAAAGTACAATGTCGGCTCCTGCAATTCCTTCCATTCAAAGTGACTAAAACATCCTGGTAGTCCTTTGAGTCTTGTAGTGCTTTGACGATATCAGTCGAGAAGATCACGGTCGGGGTACATGCTTGCGTGGGGAGTTGTTCATCTACCTCATGGTCATGTTTTTTGGACAGATATTTGCCAAAGCATTTCATGGTGTTCGACCTCGACAATTGAGCACGGAACGGATCGCAACGCGGATTTTTTAAGTGTATATGCAGTTGGCCGCGTTCCAGTATTTCGGCATCAAAAGAGGTAACTTCCAATTCCCAAACATTATTTCCTTTGTTTATTGCAGGGAATGCTACCACGCCTTCTTTATAATTTTTTTCGGAAGGGTAAAGAATCACAAGTCTTACGCCGACATCCGCATATGTTACGTAAATTTGCTGCAGAACTTGGAACGCGGAGATCCGAAGGAAAGTAGCTCTCATGGCTTCAATTCAAAACTGAACACCGACATACTTTGGCTTGATATTTTCCATTTAAAGACTGCTATAAAAGCCCAGTGGCAACTGAATCTTGTAGACCACGGTTTTTAAATTATTTACCACAAGTGCACCGTTTCCAACCTTCGATATCGAAGAAATAAAGAAGCTTGAGCTTGATATATTTACACGATTTATTTCACTATGTCTGTGTTGTGAACACGAATTCCAAAAACACTGTGCTTGCATTTGCTTTGAAGAAACCGATCTGAGTCTTGACGCGTCAGTCCATAGATTGTTTACTTATTTCTTCCCGCAATGTGAGTTTAAACAAATATGCAATATTCACGTAGCGATGAATGTATCGACAAAATTCTCCTCCAACTTTTTTCTGCTAAACTTTACCCGAGCGAATATCCATTCATTCAGATCACAACCTCTATCAATATAAGTGACTCACATAATTGAAAACGAGTGCTTGAAGCGCTGCCCAATATACAATAAGTGCAGTCATATTGTTGTACTTCGTCCTCAGGATTGCTATCGTATTCACCATTCACATAAATATCAACTGGCATTGTCTTTTTTCGTATCACCTGAGATGACAGTGATTCTTTGACAGCCACCACGCATCAAGTCGTAAATTCACCTTATGTGACACTCACGAGCGATGCTAGTGAGTAGCTTCAGGGCATTTCTTGCAGCCTCTAATTGTTTTTACGGAAGTCCCATGTGGTTGCTGTGTGTTGGTGTCGATGTTCCTATCAATTTTCTGCTGACTCGTAAGATGGAACAGGAATGAAGGAGTCTTTTCCACCTCTCACTCGAGTGACGCCATTTCATAAATGATTGAGTACTACGACATATCTAATGTGATGACGCATCGACCTCTTCGCAAAAATGTTTTTTAATCTTTGTGGATCAATTCTGGCAAAAACCGCTGCAATTGATGTGCCAATATTTTGAAAGTACTTCTTACATCGACAAAAAACAATGCAATGTGGTTTGTAGCTGCTAGGATCATCCCGTGACCCTTTTCGTATAACAAAGTGATTGCCGAGTGACGTTGTGATTGAGGTACGATACCTCTTGTCGGCTGAAATCCAAACACGATCTTTAAACACTAGCCAAATGTTTCCCGGATCAAGCTGATAAATGCAGGTGGTAGTCCATGCATACCTGGAGAGTGACTACTTCGCATGTGCTTGATCGCTTCGCCATCTTGGTCGTACTCAAGCGAGTTGAGATACAGTCTGGTATTATGACTCCAGCAAAGTTGTAGTGAATCCAGTAGCTTCTTTGCGTGTTTCTGTCAGATGGATCAGGTATGGTGGTCTCTGACATACATACATAGATACCATTACACCACCTCAATTGTCCTTGTATTCGTCAGGTATTTCCCGTGGAGTCGATGTTACGGCGACGTTTTTTTGATAACATCCTCATTTGGCTCTCGTCGAGACGAACTAAAGAAGAACTATTCAGAGCGCGAAAAAAGGCTAAGAGTAGTTCTTTATATGCTTCATCTGATGATTGAAGCTCTCATCTTCGCTGTATCTGACCTGGCTTGTTCCCACCGAAATTCTCAAATATTGGAGACTCGGTCCAAAAAATAGTCGTGAATGATTGGTGTCCTAAGTGCGATATCGAGCTTCTTCGTAGACTCAAGATCACGTCGACTATCTACTATAGCGTTTTTGGATTGCTTGGAGCAGTTACTTGATGTTCGTATCCCGACTGTCCCACATTTTCCTGGGATTTAAAGCTGTTCGCAACTATTTCTAGCACCAAATTCGCTCTCGATGTGATTGCTTCGACAGCTTGAGGATACTCGAATATACTAATGAACATTCCAAATTTTCGCCTTAGTGGTCAAGCTGGATTCCCAAAAACTCCTTTTTTGTATAGATGGTCCCTGCATGTCGTTGACTAAAATATTCAGAGCCTTTGTACACCACATCTACAGAATCATTAAAGCGCAAGAATTGTCTACACTACATCTGCATGTCGGAAATGCTAATAAACATACTTTTCAGCCGGATGTTGGATTCACCCAAGGCTACCATAACCTAGTGCGAAAGCCATTCAAATCGTTTTGTTTCGTGTCGTCTTGTCTCACTCGAAGCATCGATAGATGAATCGAATAGTGCGTCAAATCATCAAATACGAGATGTGTTGCGGACGATTCGAATGCATTAAAGAGTAATGTCTCAAAGAAGCACTCTTTACTCGGCCTGCACCGATAGATAGGTATACACTGTGAATATGCACCGGTGTATCATGAAACCCAAATAGTGATTTCGAATAATACCCTAGGTAAGCTCTTCAGCTTTTGGGTAGCCAGGAAGTGTTGAACGAAGATTGTCATCACATCGACACTAAGATTTTTCTTTCAAGTTTGATGCAGAATAGCACTGTTGACGTAACTGGAAAACATCTTGTGTTGCATTGTCGAATCTAATAAAAAATGAGACGATTCTACTTGTATACAATCAATCGAATGTTTGATAGGACGTGTTTGATGAAATTACGATCATTTTCATGATTCTATAATCCTTGGCCGTGAGTTCCATATGTTGTATCACGTTGAGAAGCCCTTAGCATTCACGCCGTAGTGGACCAGTGATCAACTTTATTCACTACCTTGGAAGATTCTTCCAAAAAATAAGATTGACGGAGAGCTCGTCGATATCACTAGAGAAAACGTCTCGCCAGAAATTTCGCACCAGTGGGCCAAGCCTTTATGCTCATCTCGGTGCGTAACAACGATAAGAGTAAGCTGATCGACAGTAAGCGACAATGATGGCCTGAAGTTGAAGTACTGACCCATCATTGAGATATTGGACCCAATGGGCATCTGCTTAAAGGGTGGGGAAGTAAACATGAGAAGTAATCCCATCAACGCTAATGAAACTATCTTCGGCACCGACCTCCACCACGACATTGCTTCCTCAAAGATTATTTTAAGCGCAAAGTTTCATCAACGCGTCGATCCCATCGCGTCGAAAGCGTAACATCTTCGCTGAGATTGTGTGCAAAAAATACTCGATTTATCATCAGTAGATGCTCTACTTCGTCCACCTACCTGTCATTTGAATCCATACGCGAGAGTAGGACACCGCTCATTTTGATCGGATGATCAAGTGCTGCTCAGATTATTTTGTCCACAACTGTGCAGAAATGGACCAGCTTGTTTGGTCGAAATTTGTACAGAGCGTTTTTAAAATCAATTTCCACTAGCTATCTAGATTCGCTAAACCGACTTGGTCTCCTCGTTATTCCGACCGTGGTCTGGCGATTTTGAGAAAGTATGCGGCCCGTTTTTGAAGTGACCACCGATTCTGGCATCCTTCAAGTGGTTAATTTAGATGCACTTTCCAGGCTCTAAATCGGCAAATTCTTCAACTTTTTCTATTTTGAACTTATAGATACGAGCACTGGACAGCAATGGGTCGCCAACGCAAGGAGCGCACGAGGTCGTGCTTTGGCGACTATTTACGGAAACGGTCTCAAGCTACTTCCATTTTACTCGATCCCAAACCAATCCACACGTGAACTAGAGACGACTTATCTTCCAGGTACAGGAGGGTAGGAGGTGAATTGTTAAAATCACGTGCGCCGTGTGCTGTGACAGTGGCAGGAGTGCCGAACCCCAACGATATCTGATCGGAAGCTTCCGTTACGCTTTCCTCTCACAGGATAGAGAAGCTTCTCGTATACGCTTTCACACTTAGGGGTGCTAAATTGCAATTTCCACGTGAAAATCACGAATCCCTGGCACGAAACCGTTTCCCAGGAAATATTAAAGACCACTGGATATCCCAGGCCGTGAAGGGGACGTAAAATGTGCATCCTCTCTTCTCCACTCCAAAATCAGATACACCAAGGAAGTATTTGAATTCGAGAGAATTGTATTCATAAAAACACAATGAGCCCCGACGATGGTTTCCCGTTTTTGCATTCCAGCTGTTGACATGCGTCTCGGTAGAAACCAATGTCCATACCATCGGGCATTTTCGATACCCCGTCCACCGAAGCTCAAACGGAAGAACAAACCTAGCAGGCCTGATGTCGTTGATTCGAGTCACGGTAACGTGGGTAGTGCTTTGAGCTCACACAAGCGGAGGCTTCTATAGTATTTGCCGCCCCAGATTTGAAGCGAGGTCGAATCATAAGAGAAGGTAGGTCTAACTATACACGATATGGGTCAAAAAGAAGACGACCCAAGGATGTCCTGTGTCTTTTCTTCATCTATATGATTCGATCAAAGCGTGTCTCTCCACCAAGAAGCAATCTGAGAGATTCTCTTGAAGTCGAGTTGCTCAAGCTGCTTCGAAAGAGTTGATTTCACTAAACATTTTCTATTTGAGATTTTTATGCATACATGCATTGATGATTCTTGACACTGTTGAAGAATGGTGTAATGAAAGGCTCCAGCACAACCAAAGTCTTCAAATCGCCACGGATTTTTGCATTTTGGGTTATATTGTGCCGTTACACCTACCAACAACACATGCTCCTGGTTCTTTTGCTAGCTTAACGGTCGACCCTAGCAAGAGTTTCTTTAACTCTCACAAAAAATCTTATCGAATAGCTTTATTCAGACAGGAGTTTCGAATTCAGAGAGCGATGGTGCACTCGAAGCTTGCTGGAGCATTATTAATCCTTCGCGGAAATGGACAGCACACCGGTCCGGCGACCGGCCTTGCACTCAATCTACCAGCAATACACTGAGTGTCTAGAAGATTAGATTACCAACTTTGAATGCGCGAAAGCTGAAATGAAGTGCACAGATAGAGTTAGTCGAATGTGGTCCTACTAGGCTTTATAGAAGTAAGTATTGTTGTGCACAGCAGCAGACTGTTTCTTTGGTATTCGATAACACGATTCGATTCGCCCAGTCAGTATCACGTTGGAGGCGCGGTGAGGTTGTAATACATGATTGCTCGTGGTGATGCATTGTTTAACACAAGGCGGCAAGATTTGATTGGGATGATACTTCATATCTCCAGAGCTCTAGAATTCAGTCAGTGGGTGGGATATAGATTTGAGGATGTCAAGCTTTTTGCAACCGTCGAAAGACCTGATTTATTGAGATGAATTTCTTTGAAATATAACACCAGGTTCTATTAATCAGTGCGGCATAAACGCATATACGCGATTTCTACCGAAATGAACATTCTTGATCTCCAGAGTATACCGCTTGGCGAACGTGGCGCCTAAGACCCAGTCGTAAGGAACTTCGCTTGCTACGATTGCCATGTAGCATTTCCCTCTCGACGATTCAGGCTCTCCCGCGTTGGCAGGCATCTTCACAATATATTCGTTACCTGTTAACTCGAATTCTTGATCATTCGTTTTGGTTTTAAATTTTATTGACGGCATTCGATGAGGCAAATCATCATCACAATCGAAGCTCGGATCGGAAACGCTCATCGTTGGGAGACAAGCCACCATCATGTCATACACTTCTTTCGGAACCTCAGTGACGACTCTGGAAAAATTAAAGTAAAGATTTTGGCGCTCAGGTATCGCACTCTTATCTGTGCCTGTATAATATGTGGCCGATGAGATGATAGGACCGAGTATATTCGATCGCATTGGGAAGAAACAGGGTGTATCAGCATAATGTTTGAGTTTCCACCAGGAGGAATGATCAGGAGGAATTCTACCAATGTACAGCATCGGTTCGGGTTCCTTCCATGTAAAAGTGAGAATCATTGTTTCGTCCCCAATCACGTCTAGTATTGCTTTGATGAAATCAGTTGAAAAAATCAGTTTCTCGCGAGACAAGTTTTGCTGGAGTAATTTATAACTATCAGTTTGGACCATTTGTACAGAAGATTTTTTTTTGCGGCGCAGGAGCTTCCCAGAGAATTTTTTTTTCATTTTAGACATGCGAGCTTCTTTGTCATTCGGCGCATTATCTTCAACTGAGTGCTGATTCCTACTGTTGAAGTACACAAATATTTGTCTGGGTTCTAATTGCTCAGCTTCAAACCAAGTAAGTTCTAATTTCCATGCGTTATTGTTTACAATTTCTGCAGGTAAAACTAGCAGGCTTTCTCGTTCATATCTTTCTGGAGGATGAAACACCTCGACTTTCACGTTATAATTCGCGTATGTTACGTCTAATTTTTGTAATATTTGGTGCGCGAAAAATTGAAGCAAAGAAGCTCTCATTGGGACTCTAAATTTATAAATGAGAACTCAAACTTTTCCATCGGAATGAGATGTGCCATTTTTAAATCTTTCATAAAAGCCTATTGGCAGCTGACTTGTCCAAAGTGCGGAAACATTTCTCAGTTACAGACCACGTTTTAAAATTTATTCATATAGCACAGGTCAACGTTTTCAACCTTCGATATCGAAGCACAGATATGCGCAAGCTTGAGGTTATTTATGTAGACATTTATATCATGTTTTGCAATTAGAATTACATTATTTTCAGCCCAGTGTGGTGAACACCACATTAGGGAATGCGTTAATTTCGATCATCACAAGCACAGGCATCGTCTTATATTGTGGTGGAATGCAGTAGCCACAATAAAGCATGACATATTATCATATCACACAGGTAAGCTCTTGAAAAGTTTCTGTATGTAAATTTACTATACAAAATAGCCTAGGTATTCAAACAACTCGGTCGAAATTTAGAAATCAAGATATCTTCAACTAAATTGTGACCAGCTACATTTCATTTCAAATATCTGAATGGATATGATGTGATAGATTCTGCCGCTAGGCGTGCACTAGTAGAGCGTCGCAGTCACACGGATAAAGATGAAGATAGATTTTCGAGTATGGAACGCCACAAATCTAAACACAAAGCTTTATTGACTCAGGCGTGGTTCTAGCTTCCTACATAAGGCAGCATATCATTGCCATACAAAGTTAAGCTTGAAAAGAAGTCAAACTGACTCTGAGGGCGTCAGTACACACATTATTTACTTATTCCGTTATGCAATGTGAGTTAAAGCTAATGTGTAATATAAACGAAACAGTAAATGTATAGACAAATACCTCATAGATTTAGGAAAAAACACTATGAGTAAAAGGAACAGCGTGTCCATGCGTTTATTCGATAACACGATACAATCCGTCCATTCAGTATCATAATCGTGCAGTGCGAAGCGATGATACTTAGTAGTTCCAGCGCCGAGGTATACCATGACTGCTGGTGATAATGCGTTGGGTTACTAATAAGGCTGCGATAAAATTTTCATATTGAAATATATTTCAGAAATTCGAAAGTTAAGTCAGGTAATGAAGATTAGAGTTGATTATGTTTAGCTTCAAGCGAGCATCTAAGACACTACTAAAATATCTTTTCGAATTAAAAACCAAGGTGTATTGTCTTGTGCGGGTTGAAGCCATACATGCGCGTTTTTCTTGCAGCATCATCAGCATTCATTATCTCCAGAGTATAGCGCCTGGCAAACGTGGCGCCCAAGACCCATGTATCAGGAGTTAGGCTTGGTATGATTGCCATGAAACACTTTTCTTCCGATGTTCCAGCCTCTCCCTCTTTGGCGGGAATCTTCACAGTGTATTCTTGTCTTGTAAACTCGTATTCTTGACGATTGGCGTCTTTAAATTTTATCGATGGCATTCGATTCAGCGATTTATGATCACAATTGAAGCTTGTATCGGAAACCATTAACATTTCGAGATGAGTTATCATCATACCATACAAATCTTGCGGAATCTCGCTCGTGACTTTTGAAAAATCAAAGTAAACATCTTGTAGCTCGGACATTGAATGCACAACTTCGTTCATCGTATATGTGGTCTGTAAGTGGATAGGACCAAGCCTACGTATAGCTTCCTCCTTCTCCAGTGGACTAGCATAAAGATACGGTGGAAGAAGATAACGTTCGCGTTTTATCCACCTGCTTTGTTTACCAGTACCGAGGGTATCAGCGTACAGTGTTGGCTGTTCCGATTCCTTCCATGCAAAAGTGAGAATCATTTCATTACCCACATTATAGTCTAGTATTGCTTCGATGATATCAATTGAGAAAAGCAAGGTTATGGCAGATGATTTTGGGATGAGCTTATAACCATCATTGTCATGACTTCGTAAACGAGATTTAAATTTGCGGTGCACAAAGTTTCCAATGCCCTTCCTTATTCCAGACTTGTGTTCTTCTTTGTACATCGGCGAATGATCTTCATTTGGGTACTCGCAGACACTTTCTGAGATGATAGGCAGTTGATGGAGGCCTGAATACCCAGAAGTGACTTCCAATTCGTATTTGTTATCCCCCACAATTGTTGCACGAAGTACTAACACGCTCCCGACTTGATTTTCTGGAGGGTGATATATTTCGAGTTTTACGTTAACACTCTCGTATGTTGCGTCTATTTTTTGGAGTATTTGGAGCGCGCAGATAAGGAAGAAACACCCTTTCATGGGGACTTCAAATTTGGAACTGAGCATTTAATCTATTCATCGGCTTGAGATGTTCCATTCGGGAAACTGCGAAAAAAGCTCATTGCCAGCTAACTCTTATAAAAAGTATAAGCTTGCTGCCAATTGCAGGCCAAGCTTTTTAATCTATTTACCGCAAGTACAACGTTTTCGATCTTTGAAGCAAAGATGCGCGCGCGCAAGCTTGAGGTTAGGACAAAGATACATATTCAAATGATTTCAGCTTAGAGTGGTGAACACCACGTAGGGAACGCGGTACACAGTGTCATGTTGCATCATATAAAGGACTGTCGACTGCACGACATATTATCAACTCGCGTAGGTTTTTGACTTTAGATATATATTATTATTTGAGAGAGCCCATGCTTTGTCATCATTCAAATCGGAAGAAAAACGTTACGTTTCTGGATCAAGATTGAATCGTGCTAAATACGAGTCAGCATCGCCATCCAATTCACTTCGTCTTATTGCCAAACTCAGTAGAAGTGTGTCATGGAAATGCGATTGCATCAATAAAACAATACTAGCAGAGGTTTCATGACTGAGGCCGTACTCCAAATCGCCATGTACAGCAGCATTACATAGAGTCTTTCCCTATTTTTTTCCAACAGCTAAAATTAAAGCTGTCTACTATCATGATGCAGAATGTAATATAAATGAAACGATTTACGATGTATGCGTGCACAAACTTCTCCACCGCCTTTGTTCTGTCGGGTGTTCCCCGATCCAACAGCGCTTACAAGTTAAAATCTCAATGAGTGATTGAACTGCTACCCAGAATACAATAAGTGCAACCATATAATTTACTTGTATACAGCGCTGTAATCGTACTCACTATACACATAAACCTCAACTGACATTGTTTTGTTCGTATCACCCAAGGTGACCGTGATCATTTGACAGCCATCTGGCACCAAGTCGGAGAATTCACCAAATTGAATACTGACCAGCGCTGCTAGTGAGTAACTTGAGCCCATCAAGTACTTAGATCATTCATATGACGACCTCATTCGAGCGGGAGCGCACCCCGAAATTCTACTTTGAATCGTGAGAAGCATCGACACCGCACACGACATCTCGATAACAGTCATCAAGTTGATCAGTCCAATAAAACGCATACCCTTACAAAGCAGCCCAATATGTGCGCTCTTTATCTTGGTTCTATTAGATCCAACTGGATTGAACGTTGTTGGACACTTGTTTTGCACCCAGAATTGACGTCTGGCTACAGAACAACGGCAAGGAGCTCCTTTGAATGCTTTTTAATTATTTGATTCGATAAAAGTATACATCTTTATAAAGAGACTGAGCCGAGGAAGCAATATCTTACATTTCTTTAATGACAGCCGGGCGTTTTTATCCCAAAATGGCTCGTGCTTAAGCTTCAGATGCGTTATTTTTAATGTCTGGTTATGTATGTACCCAGTAGATTTATGCGTGGATCAATGACGCTCGATATGAGTAAGAGAAGCCAACACAAGCGCAACGAAAACCACAATTCAGGCTTTCTAATTGCTATGGCTCTGCACCTTCGACTTCATCCGTTAAAAGAGCGGCAACATATCACTTAGACCAACAACAAATGCTCATTTGCTTCTACGAGTTTGGCCCCTACAAGCGAGCCTGTCAATCTCAGCAAAAATCTATAAAACAGCTTATATGCAGACTGTGATTTCTCGAAGCGATCGTACATTCATAATCTGCAAAACCGATTGCAAACTCTGGGGGGAAACGGACAATGCGTCTATCCACCGACAAACCCTTCACTAAATAATCAGCAAATGTACTGAAGTCTTCGAACATTAGATTGTTGACTTTTCGAATGCGCAAAAGCCGACGCGATCTATCGAAATACAATCTCACAAATGTGACCCTGCTAGGGTCTACAAGAAACTATCGCTGTGCAAGTAACAGACTGTTAATGCGGTAATACATAGCACGATAGGATTCGTCCCGTTAGTATCGCTCTGTCGGAAAGCAAACGATGATTACGTAGGATATCTAGCTATTTAAGTAATTCATCATTGCTGGTGGCGATGCCTCGCTTACTGCCAAGGCTGCGAGATATAATTTGGAAGACTGAAATGGGTGTCTGAAGTTCAAGAATTTATTCAGGCAATGAGAGACTAGAGGTGAGCATCTTGAGCTTTTTGAGCATTTTGCAACCGTCATAGGCGCTTATTTCATAGAATAAATCTCTTCGAAATGATACACCAGGTTCTGTTTACGCGTGCAGCGTGATCGCATACCCGTGCTCACGTTCATTATCCTACCATCTTGTGAAGTTGAATGTATACCGTTTGAGGAATGTAGCGCCGAAGACCCATCTGTCACCATTTGTACTTGCTTTAATTGCCATGTAATTCTGTCCTCCTGAAGTTCCAGAATTTTTCTCTGTGGCAGGCATCCCACAATATATTCTTGGCTTGTAAACTCGTATAATTGTTGTGTACATGCACCTTTAAGCTTTATTGATGGCAGTCGATATAGCTCACGATGAGTACAATCAAAGCTTGTATCGGTTCCCGTCAACCGTATAAGACGGGCTTTCATCGTTTCGTAGAATTCTGACGGAACTTCGCTGATAATTCTTGCAAAATCGAAGTAAATTTCATGCTCTTTGTGCATTGCACTCTCCAGGCCGTCTATCGAATGTGTCATTTCCAAGTTGATAGGACCGAGCATCTGACCAGATTGTTTCTTCCTAGCATTTTTAACGTAAAAAAAGATGTGGATAATTACGACTCCTGATTCCGATCCGATTAAAGTGTTCACCAATACCAGCGGAGCCAAAGTATAGCGTGGGCTTCTCCAACCGCTTCCAAGATAAAGTGAGAATATGATCGTAGTTCCAATCCATATCCACGATTGCGTCGTTGATATCAGCTGAAAAAACGAAGCTTCTGGCCAATGAATGCGGGAGTAGTAGATCATAGGCATGGCTGTGATGTCTTTCTGGTGACGATTTTGATTTGAAGGACAGAACTTCTCATATGGCTTTCTTCAAGCTTCCAGACTTCTGCCTATTCAGTTCGTGTTCTATTGGGAACATCAAGTTAATAGGCGGTCGAGTGCCATCTGATTGTTGAGCATCACCATAAGTAACTTCCACTTTCCATGCATTATCGTTTACAATTGTTGCAGGGAATACTAGCACGCTTTCGGGTCGATATATTTCTAGAGGATGAAATACCTCGAGTGTGACGTAGAAACCCGCATATATTACATCTGCCTTCCGCAATATCTGAAGCGCACAGATTTGTGGAGAAAAGCAACTATCATCGAGACCGTAAAGCTGAAACTGACCACTAGACTTCTTCATTGGCCTGAGATGTTTCAGCTGATTTTTCCCAAATGCGAAAGCATTTCCGCCAATCATAAGATCACGGCTCTCATTTTGACCATAAAAGCAACGTTTCGACCTTCGATATCGAAGCAAAAAATAGAACCAAGCATTACCTATGGAGCTGTGACGTTGGACGAGTACAGAAGCACGATTATGTTGAGTACCCTTATATATGTCTATATCTGGCCTTGCACTAAGTTCAGTATAGTGTGGTAAACACCACATTGGGGAATGCGGTAATTCCTCTTAAGCTCACTTGTAGGTGAGTCTGTATTACTACTGGATAATTTGACCAAGTGGCTTCTCTAGTTGCCCAGGCTATCTGAAATGACGTATATAAACATAAAAAACAGATCGTGAAATTACCTGTGCGAGATGATAATATGTATTTTCGTTGATTGTCCTGTATTGTGGTAGACTCGACCACTACACTACGAGACTGTCTCCATCGTGTAAATGAAAAAAGTTGTGAAGATGTTCCAAAAGTACCGTGTTTTGGAAATAGGCGTGCGCCACACTAGCTCCAATGTAGCCATCCAACTAGGATTAGGATCCAAGTTGCACTTGCATTTTTACTTGTCTGTGTCGTACCAGCAGCAATGATCTTCAACTTCTGAACAATCCACCGAATGATACTTGCGCTGCGAGTTGAGCCAACACCTTGGCAAGACGAATACTTTCGTCTTGATCGTAACGCTGTCTTCGAAAGTACCGAACGTTCGCACTATGCGTGGTGTAGATCACGAAAAGTGCTGGAACTGTCGGAGTTGCTGATCGCTGATCGAATAAACGACGGCTCCGATCTATCCCGACGAAGTGTAGTGTCACCGCTTACGATGCAATGCAATCTATAAATCTGATATAATATGCTGATATTATTTCCATCCCGGCCGTAATGCTGCCACAATTGCACATGCAATTTACGACCAGCGTGGTCGGAAGAAGAAAACCTGATCCCAACTAGGGAGTAACTCCCTCCATAATTGTGCCGTGTGGTCGCACTCGAGAAAGAGATGGTGATCGGATTCCGCTGCGCCACGCCACACAAGGCTGTGTGCACAATATAAAATTGGGCTGAATTTCCTTTGGGAACCAGATACGATATCGAACTGACAACATCCGAAAGTCCAGATTAAACTAGATTTTCGAAAATGGGTAATACACGTTCCCGAAGATGCCGTGATGTGGCCATAAATGTTCCAGATCGAGTGCGTTCGATCTCTCCCGTGATGACCAATGTGTCGACATCGGATGTATCCCAAGCACAGCATGTCTTGTATTGTCGTGGGATGCAGCAGCCGCAATATAAAATAAAAGATTGTCAGCAGCCTGACATAGTATCATCCCACACAGGTAAGCTCTTCGTATTTAGATGTACTACAAGAATAATTCAAGTGTTCAGGAAGCCAGTTAGTTAGTCGAATTCTGGTAATAAAGACACCTTCAACTAGCCTGGGACCAGCTGGATTGTTATTCATATATCTGAACAGCTACGTTCTGATAGATTCTGCCATTAGGTATGTACGAGTTGGCGTCGCAGTTACATGGATAAATATAAACCTTGGGAAGAAATAATTTTGAGCATGGGACACCACAAATCAAAAGCCAGAAACAAAGAAAGGTTGTTCCGACTCAGGCCGTGTACAATTTCTCATATAGGGCAGTATATCATTTCCATACACACATGAAGCTTAGGAACCCAGCCTGACTCTTAATGCGTCAGTACACACATCATTTACTTATTTTCTTCTACAATGTGACTATTTTTAAGCAAACGGGTAATATAAACGAAACATTCAACATTAATTTGTATGAATAAACTACTCCGCCTTTGTTCTATCAAGTGTTCCTCGAGCCAGCAGCATCCTCAAATCACAATCTCTAGTGACTCACATGCTTCAACGTGAGGAAAAGGAATGCTTGAACCGCTAACCAGAATGCAATAAGTACAACCGTATTGTTGTACTTTGTCCTCGGGATTGCAATCGTACTCACTATTCACATAATCTTCAACTGACATTGTTTTGTTCGTATCATCCGAGATGGCCGTGATCATTTGACAGCCATTTAGCACCAAGTCGGAGCCACCAAATAATACTGACAAGCGCTGCATATGAGTTACTTGAGTGCATCATGTTCGTGGAACCAGTTGCAAAATGACCTAAATCAAATAAGGAAAGAAAAAAGAGATACCATCTGCGCTGTTCCTTCTAACGAGACAAGACAGAATCGCGCGAGCATGGATACCGCAATCGATAGATACGGGACTTCCGTGAGAACAAGTAAAGGCTGAAAGATAGCGTAATTCGACATTCGCACCCGGTATTCCGCAGCATTTTCCTCACACGATATCTCGATAGGAGGCAGCACATTCCGAGGAAGTCCCTCCTGTTATCGATGAATTCAATATGTGGGTTATTGGTCTAGTGCATACCAGACCCCAGTTATTATCGTCGCGTCGACATCGTTTTGCATGTGCCACGCTTGTATCTAATTTCTGATTTTTGATTTCAGATGAACTAGAAGACGTAAAATTGAACATTAAGTACCTCCTTCCCACCCCTTCATCTACTTGTGTTATTCAATGTAATTTCCTGTATAACAATATGGTGAGCGAAGAAAGCATTATGCTGCATTCTTTAAGACGTCGCGAGATTGTTTTTCAGTCCAAATGATTCTTGCTCAGGGCTTCTTCAGATGAGTAACTTCCATGATTTTGATATGTATTTTCTCAGCTAAATTCTACATGTGCATTGAAATGCCTGTCCCCAATGGTAGAATCCTATGCACGTCCAAAGAAAGGCTTCAGCCCGACCGCGATCTCCCAATCGCTTTGTCTCTATACGTCTGCCTTATCCCGAAAGACACGAGAATCTATATTGTGCGACCATAGCCGACAGCAATTGCTCTTTCTTTTACTTCTTTGAGTTTGATCCCAGCAAGCGACTCCAGAAAGCGTTGCTGTCAGTCTTGCCAGAAATCTTATCGGACAGCTTATTCTTGGCTGTGAGTCACTGGTAATTCAAACTCATTGAAATGGCCGTCTATTCGCAAGCTGCAAAAGGGATTGTGTACGTCCGACAAAACAGAGAGAAGCTCATCCCGGTGACGAGTCCTGTCATTTGGTTCATCGACGAAGGTACCGCGGTTCTCAAAAATCGAATTGTTGACTTTTCGAAGGCGCAAAAGACAGAATGATCTTCTCAGATGGAGTTTGACGTATCTGATTCTCGAAGATTCTAAGAAAAAACATTGTGATAAAAAGTAACAGCCTGTCATGTGGTTATTCGATAGCATTGAACAAGTCGCCTATCCAGTATCATAATCTTGCGTTAAAAAACGATGATTACGTATGAGACCCAGCGCTGGAGTATGCTGTGGATGGTGGTGGTGGTTAATACCAACGTTACGGAGATATTGAGTAGATCAAAATATGTCTCTCGATATCGAAACTTTAGTCAGGCAATGAGAGATTACGATTGATTATGTTTAGCTTTTTGCGAGCGTCGAAGACACTTGCCTTATCGAAATAGATATCGCTGAATCAAAAACCAGGCTGGGATGTCTGGTGCGGCGTAAAAACATACGCGCGAATTATTTTCTCTCCACGACGGTTCAAATTCGCTATTTCCAGGGTATACCGATTGACGAACGTTGCGCCTAAGACCCATTCACCAGGAGCGTTGCTTGCTACTATTGCCATGTAACAATTTCCTCTTGACGTTTCAGGCTCTCCCTCTTTGGCAGGCATCTTCACCATATATTCTTGGCTTGTAAACTCGTATACTTGACGACTTAATGCACTTCCAAACTTTATTGACGGCATTAGTTCAAGATCTTTATCATCACAAGCATAGCTTCCCTTCGGACCCATCAACATTGAGAGATGAGCTTCCATCGTCGCATACACATCCGGCGGAACCTCACTATTGACTTTTGCAAAATCAAAGCAAAGAGTTTGCGATCCGCGTATCGGATACTCAACCCGGCTTGCAGGAGGTTCACCTTCGCCTGTCAGACCATTAACGTTGCCTATCGAATATGTGACCGTTGGGAAGATAGGACCGATCATACAATTAGCTTTGTTATTCTCATCCATTGTATGGAAGGACGGTGTTTGAGTATAATGTTCGAGTTCCATCCAACTGGGTATTTTACCAGTAGCAAGGGTTTCAGCGTACAATGCCGGCTGTTCCGATTTCTTCCATGTAAAAGTGAGAATCTTATTCCCGTTTCCTTTCAAGTCTAGTATGGCTTTGATGATATCAATCGTGAAAAGCACGGTTCTTGTACATGTTTTCGGGAGGATTTCATAACCATTATTCTTATGTCTTTGAAAAGCAGATTTAAATTTGCGGCGCGCAGATTTCCTAATGCCATTCTTCATCAATCTAGACTCTTGTGCTTCTTTGTACATCGGATGATCTTCATTTGGGTACTGGTGCACACTATCAAAGTAGATAGGTAGCTGACTGAAGTCTGATTGCTCAGCATCAAAAGAAGTGATTTCCAATATCCATCTGTTATCCCCCGCAGTGGTTGCATGGAGTACTAACACGCTTTCTCCTTCGTATTTTTCCGAGAAGGGAAGTACCTCAAGCTTTACGTTGATACCCGCGTATATTACGTCTAATTTCTGCAGTATTTGGAGCGCACAGATCAGGAGGAAAGAATCTCTCATGGGTAATTCAAATTTGGAACTGAACACCGAATTTCTTCATCGGCTTGGGTGGTAAACTGGAAGAAAAGCCCATTGGGTAGCCGACTGTCTCAAAATGTGAAAGCTTCTACTAATTACAGACCAAGGCTTTTAATTTATCTGCCACAAGGGCAACGTTTTCGAACTTCGAATATCGAAGCAAAGATGCGCCGCATGCTTCGAAAGTAGGATATGTATAAATCTGGTCTTACACTATGTTTGGTCTAATGTGGTGAACACCACATTAGGGAACACTGGACTTCATGCTGGACATCTCACGCGGATAATTTCTAGAACATTTTTGTACTATTATCGGAGGCGTTTTCACGGCGGCATCAAGTCCGTATTATCGGACGCTGGCTTTCGCTTACACGTGACTAACTTTTTTGTATGTATAACGGATGTGGGTGTGCTCACCCCACCAAGAGTTCTCATGAGCTGCAAAGACAGTGTGGCCTACTGATTTGTCATTTCGCATATACTCAGCTTTATTGCCATATAGGGCAGCATTTCGACGCCCTGCAAAAGTAAAGCTAACGTAGCAAACAATCTGACTCTTGACGCGTCAGTACATTATTTACTTAATTCCTCTCGCGAATATGAGTTGAAGCAAATATGTAATATAAACGAAACGATTAACGATGTGTGTGCACAAACTTCGCCTCCACCTTTCTTCTGTCGAGTATTCCCCAAGCCAACAACGCTTACAAATTACAATCTATCGTTTCAAGTGACTCACATACTTCAACGTAAGGAAAATGAGTGCTTGAACCGCTACCCAGAATACAATAAGTGCAATCATATTGTTGTACTTGTACTCTGGATTGAAATCGTACTCACCATTCACATAACTCTCGACTGACATTGTCTTGTTCGTATTACCCGAGGTAACCGTGATCATTTGACAGCCATCTGGCACCAAGTCGGAGCACTCACCAAATTGAATGCTGACCAGCGCTGCTAGTGAGTAACTTGAGGGCATCAAGTACTTGAACCATTTATAGAATGACCTCATTCGAGTGGGAGGTAAAAGAAATCCGCTAAACAGATTAAACAAACACGACAAGGCTCCAACCGCTACATTCGCAACTTTGGCATTCGGCGTGAGGGCTGACATCCATTGGCCGATAAAGGTACACACAGACGTGTACAAGAAGAACACAAAGAGGAAATAGAAAAAGGCTCCAGCCTCACTATTCCATCCGACGAGCCAATACAGAATCGTGAGGAACATTGACACTGCAACCACCAAATAAGGGAGTTCCGCAAAAAACAACGAGAGACTGAAAGGCAGTGCGTCATAATAATTCGACATTCGCTCTCGATAGTACACAGCACGTTCTGCACACGAGATTTCGATAACAGTCATCAAGTTGATCACTCCAATAAAATCCATACTATTATAAATCAACCCAATATGTGAGTTAATCTTCTTGGTCGTGTCAGATCCCAACTGATAGAATGTCGTACCAAATATAATGGCAAAAAGCGGAAACAAAAAGAGTCGTACAAAGTTATACTGCGGACTTCGCCAATACGTCAATCGTTGTTTCGTGGCCAAATACGAAAGTTGATTCGTGAATGACGTAGCAATAGGTCGAAAATTCATTGTTGAAAATCGTACAAATTCCTCTGGAGGATTGAGTAATTTCATCGTGTGTTCACGATTAGATTTGTATAGTTCGCTATTTCGATATTCCAGAGAGTAGTCCTTGACATCTCGACCAATACCGGCACCAATAACTTCGAGCATATACGTTGCTGGGTTGTATTGCGGTCGGATTTGCTCAGTGCCAGGAATAGAAGCAAAGTACTCGAGCATAGTGATCGAGTCTTTGCCTAGATCACCGAAATAGGCCGTAAACCCACCTCGTTGTAGTAGCAGCAGCGCGTCAAAAAGCTCGAAAATAGAAATACTGGGTTGATGAATCGTACATAAAACAGTACGTCCTGTTCGAGCGATGGATTGAACACCGCGCATCACCACAATAGCAGACC
Organism: Albugo candida; assembly: GCA_905220665.1. Taxonomy (NCBI): domain Eukaryota; phylum Oomycota; class Peronosporomycetes; order Albuginales; family Albuginaceae; genus Albugo; species Albugo candida. The sequence goes on from CAJNAR010000023.1 coordinate 209,694, forward strand.
GCGCGTCCAAGCCGGAAGTTGGTTCATCCAAGAATAAAATGCTGGGATTTGATACAACTTCGACGCCAATGGTGACGCGTTTCTTCTGTTCCACAGATAAGTTGGCAATCAGTTCATTACGAATCCCTGTCAATTCCAGCAAGTCCAGCGTTTCATTGACAAGATTCATTCGGTCCATTTCACTGATTTCGGATGGAAGACGGAGACTGGCTGAAAATACCAAGGCTTCATAAATGGAAGCTCCTTCAGAATGAATGTCCATTTGCTCACAATACGCAGCAATTCGGCTAAAGTTTGATGGATTTTTGGGTTCGCCATTCACCACGATTTCACCAACAATACTTCCTCCAGTCTTTCGACCAGCAATCACGTCCATCAGTGTAGTTTTACCGGCACCTGTGGCTCCCATCAACGCGGTCATTTTTCCGGGCTCGAAATGCGCCGTCACGCCACGTAGCAATTGCTTTTCCTCGCCAGATGGTAAAGTAACAAAGTACTCGAGATCCTTGATGCACAAATTTGCTGGAATAAATGCCAAGCCTGCACCTTTGCTTCGATCGCCTTTGACGTCATGAAGTGGTGCTCCAGGTGTGCTCACTTCCACGTATACATTTTCTTTATCCTCTTCTTCAGCAACATTGGGCTTGTTGGTAACACCCTGGAACTTTTCGTACCGAATGAAATGCAGCGCAATGGCATTAAATGCTGTGAATAAAAAGTAGTACAGCATTAGAATGATGAATCCATACCACAAGTACTCTTTTCCTTGTGTGATGGAGAAACCACGCAACTGACGTGATCCAAGACCGTTGGCATCATATCGATCTGAAGAAAATTCAGACAGCATTATACTTCGTAAAGCCCATGATAACGGATTAAACCAATACATCCAAATCCAGTAATCAGGGATCAAATCTGCCAAAATGATATTTCCTGAAAACAGCAAAAAAAAGCTGACTGATAGACCCGCAGCTGCTTGACCGACCGTAATACTGGGTGATACGGAACTAATCAAAGTCATCCAAGCTCCAATAGCATGTTGAAATGCAACCCAAATAAGCAAGCAGACAAAAAACTTCTCGGCTGTGCGCACCAATCCACTCATAAAGTAAAAGAACGTCCCCATCACGAGTGCTACAGTCAGGTTGACAGGTATCTGCACAATACTGGTTGCAATCGCATACGAGCTCGTCCGAAAAAAATTACGTGTACGCTGTTTGTAGAAAACTTTACGCAGTTGGAATGCAATTGTAACTTGTTGCCAGGCTTGTCGTTGGAACACCGCGATACTGAAAAAGATCATGCGAAGATAATACTTTGGATCACACTCATAAAATATCATCCCTAGAACGAGTCCGACCAACAGACCTTCAAGAATCTTTCCCCAAAGCAGTGGTCGATCACGAAGCCAGACCATTTTCGACCGATTCAGTAAAAGCATAGTGCTTGGAAAGAAACTCAAGCCATACTCGGATTTCTCCTTGGAGCGAGCAAGATTGGCTACAGCTTTTGCTTTTCTAAAATCTTCAGCGTTCTCAAAAGCGTGTTCGTTGAAACCTTTGCCCAATGTCTCATGCGTCTTTTTGAAGATTCGCGAATTGTAAAACAGATTGCTGAATTCCTCTGACGTAACAGGAAGCTTCTTATCGTCGATATTTCCATTTGCGTACCTTCGCCCTCGTCCAGAGGTGATTTCAATGAGGAAATCTGCTGGGTCTGTACGTGAAGGACAAGTAAACCCACGCTCACTAAAATAGCTCAAAATCTCAGTTCTTGGCCCATGGTATAGTAAATGGCCTTCATTGATCATCAAAATATCATCAAATAATTCGACGACTTCAGGGGTGGGTTGTAATAGAGCTATGACAGCAGACCCGCCCAATGTTTTGGCCCAAGTACGTACTGACTGGATAATATCATACGTTGCCGCACTGTCTAAACCCGTCGATATCTCATCACAAAGGAATAAACTCTGACCCCCAACGAGCATTTCACCCACAGTCACACGTTTCTTTTCACCGCCACTAACACCACGAAGTAAAGCATCACCCACTACTGTGTCTGCACAATTATTTAGTCCAAGAATCTGGATGAACAACTCTGTGCGAAGTGCTGCAATATCGCGCAATTCCTCTGGCTGGCTCTCTGGGAGTCCATTCATGCAAAGATCTGCAAACTTGAAGGTTTCTCGAACCGTTAATGTCGGGATATGAGTGTCATTTTGATCCACTAGACCCACCAATTTGATCAAATCGATTTCATCCGCGCGCAAACCCGAATACAAAATCTCTCCGCCAACCCGCGTAGTGCTTGTATTCCGTACTTTACCAGCAAGAGCCTTCAAGAACGTCGATTTTCCTGCGCCAGGATTGGCCAAAACTAGTGTCATAGATCCAGGCTTGATGATTCCAGTCATTGGATGTAACACTTCTTTCTGTACGGTTTGCGGTTTTTGCCAAGGTACCAAAAGTCGCCGAAGATGTGAGCCCACAGTGGATTTACCGCCACCCTGAGAAGGCAAGGGAACTTGAACGGAAAACGAGAGATTCTCAAAACGCACTTCAGGAGTCGGTAACTGTAGATTGATTTTGTTGGATAGGTGGTTATATTTCTTATAGAAACGTTCCAGACCTCCCGAGAGCATTTGATCGACATTTTCGGCTCGTAGTGTACTATATCGCGAAGCAAGATCATCCTCTTCGTGACGTGAGTAAGGATCTTGGATGCTGCGAAAGTTTAGCGATCGGTAGACTTCCGGTACTTCTGACTCCTCCTGTAGCAAGACGACTTTTTCATCCGAAGTCATGGGTGTAGTGTGATTGGCCCAAAACCGACAAGTGGTAAGTTATGAAGTGAAATGAAGGATCGTTTTGTCGAAAAGTGAGAAGTTTGAAGAGTGAGTGAAAAGTTCGAATGATTGAGGTTATCGACTGTATAAAAGTTATTCCTCAGTAAAGCGTACGGTCAGAGAAACTCTGATAAATAAAGGACAGGACAGGATGGGCGATATATCATAAACAGCTGCTGTCATACCGAGACTCTACCAATAGCAAAGACTCAACAACTAGTCATATCTCCCACACAATTTTAGATACTCTGATCGGACGCCCTTTGTTCGGATAGCTCTTCACGCACTCCTATAACATATGTATACAAACGGTATAGTTCAGCGTGAGCATGCCTGAAAGGGCACTGCATTGATATTGCGAGCACCGTTACTCTATACACTACGAGACATAGAGAACGCATACTTTTCTTGCGCTAGGGCTGTTTCTTGCAGAATCGACAGCGTGTAACAATAAGTGCAGTATTCAGTGCTCCTACTCTCTCTAGTAAAATCACGACTAGCAGTATCGCATAACCTCATCAAAAAAGGCATATCACCCGTAACAGTCGACTGGTCCTCAAATGCACACGCTAGCGTAAAGCAGCCACAGCATGTGGTGTTATGATTTTAGCGCACATTCTTACTACATAGTGCATCTTGAAAAGCTTTTTCAGATCTGTTTTATTGTACGCATAACCGTCTCAACGCTACACAAAATGAGGGTATTCTGCTGCCGATGCGTTTAAACACGTTTTTTTTTGTTTCTATACTATATCCAAGTGGTTCTGCGACACGCACCAAAATTCCCGACAGAAGACGCCATCTTCGGAGATGAGCGTGCGTCAGCCCGTTTACACAACAGCTTCATAAAAATCCACAAATGCAACAGTGATACCGATTACACTCACCCCGCGCAATGTTGAAATATCACGGCAAGACTCCGACAAGAATCGGACAAATCGCGGAATGAAAAATCCAAGAAAGACACCGTTGATATTCACATAGTACTATCGACATACTTGATTTTATCAAGACTGAAGCAGTCGGAAATGCATTTCTTTATCGTTTATCTATCGTGCGCCATCTTTCGTGCAATGGCACTTCCTCCCACAAGCGTCCAGCCCCGAGGGTTCAATTCGAGTGATACAAGTCCCGTGAGTATCAATGAGTCAAATTCAAATCAATCAGTCACTCCAGCAACTGCGACCGTATCCATCATAAAACAGAACGAGTTTAACATTACAAAGAGCCGATTGATTGTCGGCAGTATCTCAGACATGTACAAGCAACTGCCAATGCAACTCATGAGAGGGACCACACAACTCTTGGATTTCTTATGGTCCTCAAAAGTGTCTGGTAAAGATTGAGGCCATTGCCAGTTTGAGTTCTATAATAGTAATATCATTGTCTTGATTGGCCATTGATTTCGTTTGCATCACTTTCACATGACAATGCATTTACTGTCTCCTCGATCTTGCTTTTTACTCGCATGTACCCTCCCAGCAATTCTGTGAGTGCTGGACTCATGGTCAAGTCGAGTCGATGCATTTGGAAATACTGCATTACAGTGACGACACACGTTTCCGCCTATCTCACGCGATGCAGCTTCCGAGTGTCTACGTCCGTTATTCACTTCATTACTTCGTTCCGTCGCTTTTGCGCCCGTCAGTGTTGAGGATCGATCGATTTCTGGGTGTTTTGAGTTTACATGCGCTATTAATTGAGATACATAAGCAAAAGACTTTTCACAAATTGGACACTTTTCTTCCGTTTTGACACTTGTTCGCAACACAGAATTTATGGTCTCTTTGGACTGCTGAATGATTGTGCTGGCGGTAAAGTTTGTTTGCTTTTTGGAAGTAAATCGAACATTCCGGTTTTGTGGTTTCCTACAAAGGTGATCATTAGGGAACCGATGTGCCAGACAAACGATCTGAGAGCACGTTGTGCACTCAAATCGGTTGGATGGTCCAATCACAGTTCGACACTGCAACGCGGCACATCGAACTTTCTTTTTTTTTGATAGACGGTCTCCCGAGATCGCCACACAATCGCCACACAAAGTATGAGCATTCCAAACTTGGTCAATGTCCTGATCAGGGGTCCAGTCAATCAACTTTTTGCAAATGGGACATTCGAACACGCGCTGATCGTTTTGTTGAACGGATGTACACGAATGAGACGTATACGAACGATGATCGAGACAAAAAACGGAATGACAACAGTCACATTCAAACGGTAAGAAGTCGATTTGGCTACAATGAGTAACGGAGCAATGTTTTCCGACGTCCATAGCGGGCCGTGTTTTGTGTGATGCAACCTTATATGTGGTAATTTTTACTGTGTAGTCATACACAAGTATAGTACTGGCACTACTAGTAGCCAGAATCCACGATACTGATGCAGCCACAAAAGGGATCAAACTTCTATGTGAGCCCATAATTAGCGTAACAATTCTTACAGAATGCACATTTACACATTTTTTTCATCGAGAAGTATCGTTTGTTGAAGATGATTGGACAAAATTCTTCTGTATCCCTGTCGGCATAACGCGCGGCTGCTCTTTACTACTTTCGTCATTCCGATCGATTGGAGTGTTCTGATGGAGCGAATGACCATTTGTATTTGCGTATATTGTGGGGATACTTTGGTATTGTCCGTGAAAGTTATTGATCAGATCCTGCTGGTTCTTATAAATCGATGATAAGCTGATGGGATTCGTGGCCATGTATCCTGGTCGAATCGGCGGGTGAGGAGGCGCTGAAAGACCATTCTGATGGGGTATCTGCTGTGCTTGTAGAATATCTTTTTCTCTCTTCAGTTGAATTTTACGTTCTAGCTTTTTCCGTGACACATCATCCTGATGTTGCTTGAGCTTCTCATTCAATACGCTCAACACGTTTGCATAGCTCGTGAATCCCAAGTTTTTCATTCCATCGATCACGTCAGCCCCATTTATATTTACTCGGAGCTTATTCATCGCTGCATGTCCGGCTGCTTCACTTGTCAAGTAGAGGATGAACTCTGTGACACATTCTTGCATCAGAGTAACAGCATCTGCATCAAAGTTGATTGATGATGTCTCCGTACAAGTTTTTAGCTTCTTTCTTGAGGGAGGGTTGTGTTCCTGTGTGTCATTTCTCGCGCCGGTGAGATCAAAGGCTCTTCGCATAATTTTGCTGATTGACTTTATTGGAAAATAAAACCGATCTTCTGCTTCTACAGCGTACTTGCAGCTGCGAGACGACAGATCAACATCGTATAATTTTTCCATGTTTGGTGTTGATATACCGACAGTCGCAACGTTTCGATCCGGATGATGCTGATTCGGATACAAATTAGATGATGGTTTCCAGGTCGATAATGCTGTATTAGCGCTTTTCGATTTCTTGGGTTCCTCCTGTACATCACTTCTGATTGCTAAATGATGCGGCTTTTGCTGAAGAACAGGCGCATTTGGTTGTTGTGATAAGCTTTGATTCTGTTTTTTTGCAAGTTGCTGATTGATCTGCGTATTCTCTATTGGCAGATCTCTTGTGATCAGATTCAGTGCCGATTTCGGAGCTGCCGTATTTGTGCAATCACTCAGCAATTTCGACTTGAGAGCTTCAAATGCGTGTCGTTTCGCCTCATTCAGATAAGTTAGAGACTGATTCAGCGGTTCCTTCCCAACTTTCGGGTCTATGTTTGCATGTCCAGCATGTTGCAAAATCAGGTATTTGAGTCTCCCCATCGCGTGTTCCCATTTAACATTCAACTCCTTGGACGAAATCTCACTGAAAATCTTCTGTTTCGTATGTAATAGCAGTTGAAATTCTCGCAGAGCCAGCTTGATTAGCGCGATATCAGAAGAGCGTTTGGACCAAATTGACATTCGATTGATTGCTTCATTCATATCCTCTCGTGTGCGCGCTAAAGCGAGTTGACAGCATACATGCGCTAAACTTTCGATTTCATTTTTTGAGTTGGGAAATTGAGTCAATAATTTCCACGATTTTGAAGCCTCCGAATCGAGTACCTGGTGAACCCGCACTTGCTTAGATTCCGAGTGAAGTGCTTCTGATCGAAGCTTTGTATGATCATTCTCTTCTTGACACGTTTCATTCTTCAAGATTTGTGCTTTTTGAGCTGTGGTAGAAGTAATCCCGTGCTCGATGTTGGTAGCTCTCTTCTGGTCAATAGATGGGCTTCTTGTAGCAGCCTTTGAGAACCCAACTCGTGAATCTTGATTTGAAATATGATTTTCATTGGATTGAGCATCAGAAATACCATCTGAATGGACCGATATGGACGGAGAAAAGGAGATTTGATGGGTATGGGAGGGCGAAGCTGAACCGCGATTGCATCTTTTTATGGGGTTGAAGGGTGTATTTGGTCTATCTACAGCATCAAGCAACACAGGTTGTATCGACGCATCGTTATTGCTACTCTCTTCAAGCATGGAAGCGCGCGTATCGGTGCCATTTGTATCTTCGTTTTCCCTCCTTTTCTCTTTATCCATTGCAATGATTGCAGCGATGTACCGTACCCAGCATATTAGAAGAGAATGCAGCTTGCCATTCGACAAACGCTCTGGCAAATTTCTAGCAAGTAAATATAGCTATTCTGATTGATTGATATTCTTAGCTCGGTTTCTGACTGGTTGAAATCCTAAAAAACACATGCTACCTTCCTGCATCGTTTATTTCCGATGGCGCTTCGAGTGACGCAGATACGAGTGATGATGATATGTGTGCGCAGTATGATGAAAGTGAGTATCATGTGGATGCACTTGATACGGATCGGTGAGGTTACTTCTTTCTTCATCGACGGGTTTCAAAGCGTATAACGCATTATCAGTGTTGTAGTCGGCGGAAAGCATGTTATGTGGCCGTTTTTGCTTTGATTTGATGGTGACAGAGCAGCTCTTTTCTTCTTCTCGCTCAGAACTAGAGCTTCTACGATTTACAAAGCTTGTTCTCTTCTTTTCCTTTGCTTTTACCGCCGTGGTGCAAGACGTTACATCCACGCTTTGAAGTAACTCGTCGCTCTTTGAAGACCGTGCTTTATCATTATTCACGTCTGATTCTGTAAAGAGAGCATCGCTGTTCTCTATGCGTATAGAGTCCATATCCACAGAAGATAAATTCAATACTGAACTCACTTTTTGCCTTTTTGCTGCAACTGAGTCGCCCATAATGTCGTTGCAAGCATTCACCATCTCATTTTGACAATGTTCCTTTCCATCAAAGTAGGATTCTTCTCTTCTTTCCTCCATTTTCCTCTTTTTAGAAAGTAATTCAGCTGAATGACAATTGTCGTACATCGTGGTCGTAGCTTCCTCGCTCCATCTTTTGTCCTTTTCTTGAGTCGTTGAAATCGAAACACTTCCAATTCTTTGACATAAAGTCATTGGAGATTGTAAATTTTCCTTTTTTTGCGTCTCTACTTCGCAACCATTTTTTGTATGGGGATCTACTTTCTTAATGTCATGACGAGACTGCATCTTACGAGTCAATTCCAATATCGCTTCCAGTGCATCCAGACCTTGTTTCCTCAATTGAGCAATTTCTTGCTTTACAATTAACGCGCGGCTCGCATCGTCTCGAGTCATTTGAAATTTAGCCATCACCCGTTCCACTTCCTGCGGTGACGGTTGAGATATAGAGCCAACAATACGATGTAGTAGTTGTCGAACTGCTACATCACGTTCTATTCCTTCTTGTAATAAAACTTCGAATTCCTTCTTCACAATCTCACGAAACGTGGCTTGTGCTGACATAACTTTACTGCTCTGCATCTTCAAATTATAACTTTAAAATGCGTGATATCCAAAAATCTCGCAAGCTTTTCTGATCTTCTAATACCGTAATTTGACAAATAATCCGATGACGATTGAAGAGTAGAGTGAATTTCGGTCCGTTTTCGTATAACAAATGTCGCAACTTCTTCGGGTACGTGTTTCTGGAAGTGACAATAAAAGACTTTACTCTCTTCTCTGATGAATGCTGTAAATATAAATCAATTTACAGCAGGTGGATGCTCCAGTTGCGGAATCTTTGCTTCGATAAAGAGGCTTTCTTCGAATACTAAAACGTTTTTACAATTATTTTGTTGAACGCGGTAACACGACATAAGATAGGGTGTTTAGTCCACACTACATTCATCAAATATCCTAGCTTTATGTATGCAGCACAAATGTGTCAAGGTGATCTTCTAGACGACCAGAGCCCTTTGAAGCAGACTTCCTATAATAAGAATGGTGAATCGTGCAGGTTTGAATTCCCAACAGCCTGAAAAGAAAGTATACGAACGACCAGGAATCACGCAAGATGAAATTGAAGAGATCCGAGAAGCATTCAATCTTTTCGACACGGACGGAAGCGGTACCATAGATCCGAAAGAACTAAAATCCGCCATGCAATCGCTGGGATTTGAAGCAAAAAATCAGATTATTTATCAGATGGTTGCAGATATTGATAAAGATGGCTCAGGCAATATCGATTTTGATGAGTTTCTGGATATGATGACTGCGAAAATGGTAAGAGAAAGACCATCGGAATAGTGCTCAGATTGATGAGACAGTGTTATTTCAGAGTGACAAAAACACACGAGAAGATATACAAAAAGTTTTCACGCTGTTCGATGATGATCAAACTGGGAAAATTACATTGCGGAACTTGAAGCGTGTCGCAAGAGAACTTGGAGAAACAATGTCGGATGCGGAATTACTGGAAATGATTGAACGCGCAGATACTGATCAAGATGGGGAAATTAAGCCCGATGAGTTTTATGCTATCATGACAAGACAAACATTCACATGAGTGCTAGAAACATGATCTATGACGACACAGTGTCGATACAGATAACCTCAGATAATGTGCATATAATCAAGTACTAGTACAGGACTATGTAATTGTGAAATATCAGTTATCAATCACAAGGAGTACATATCAATGCAGAAAAGTTTCGCTCACTATGATGTTCAATCAACGCGGCTGCGGTAGTACCCGATTTGAACACGTACGAAACAACAAGAGCCGCAGCTCTATGCAGATGATTATTTCGCACGCTAAATTCGTCCTAGATTCGATCATAACCTCGAGTATGATTTTGATCAGGTTGACGAGCTCTAAGGAAAGGCGTAGAGGCGCGTTCTAAGCAACTTACCGCGAAGTGATCGAGATTTTTCGAGGAAGATCGTTGGGCGCTACCGCCTAAAAGACTGTGGACTAGCAAATGACTCAACAATAACTTGTGTAGGGATATAACCTTGCTAAATTCATCCAAGTATAGATTTTGAATGAAGGGATTTCTTCAACCCCGCATAAACATTGACGCAGTGCTCGAAGCGCTTAAAACAAATCGTGATAAGTATCTACTTGAGGTGGATAAGTTAAAAGTCAAATCTTCTTCCGTATCCTTCCTTTCATTATCGAGATAACACTTTCTGATGTATTGCTCTCATTTGTCTGCTTGAATGCTATATGCCGATTTTGTTCTTGTTTCCTGTCAGGCCCTCGTATAAAATCATCCGATAATGGTTGAAGATTCGACCATTCAACAGTGGCTTCAAATGTATAAGATACACTACCACGTGTGGATAGATATGAACCTGGCTTTCCCTCGTATCGCATCCACTTGCAAGCCGTAATGCGAATAATATATCAATACTGCGGAATGTCGATCGTGGCTGTATTGCCAACAAAAGGCTTGGCGAGGTTCTTGCTTGACAAATCTCAAGTTCATAGTCTTGATTGATTAGAATTGTGTGTGTTAGCCCACCTGACATTCCCGTAGTGATGATCCGACACTTGCAAATAAACTTTGTATCAAATCATTGGTACAATGTCACATTCGGCTAGGCACAGAGGCACATCTGGATGCTACAAGCACGTTGATTTGTATCGAGCCCTTACTGTCATATCAACGTTTTGCAGCTGCCGTCGATAACAAGCTCAGAGAGAACGCCTAAGATTAGGATCACACGAGTTGAAGTATTGGCATTTAGGGGCTGATTGATTAGCATAAGATTTGGAAAAGGACGAACACTGAGTTGACGTGTGCGACGTGGTCATTTTGCGATAGTCTTTTAGCGCCGTACTTGATGTCAAAATTGTCCTGAATGGTACCTCATCCGATTGAATAGATCGCTCTGCGACTATAAGACGAGAACGCTACATACGATGTTAATATTAGTTCAATTCATATGTAGATGTCCTTGAGTTCACAGGAGTTCAGTCAAACTTTTGCTTCATATCGCAATGTGTGAACGCCAATACTTATTGAGTTACAAGCTTGAATTGATGGTATCGACGGAAAACTCCATGTCAGCGATATGAACAACTTGGTATATCTATTCAAGCTTCCGAGCTATTTTTGAAATGACTTACGACCAAAGTCTATAATTTTAATAATATGTATCTGATCCAAGTTCTTCAATTTTCGCTGACAATCGTTCTTTTCATTGTCTACATTCTGCATGCTAATGCAACTAAACCGCCACAATCTTCACGAATTGCTGATTTCTTATACGAAACTTTCAATCAATCTCATATGAAATGTTGTTCTGTTGAAAGGTTGACTCTCTTAATCTCAATGATTTTCAGATCCATTTACTACGATACCAACTGCAACCGAATTGTAATGCAGCATGTCCAGCGCCTCTATATCGCATGTATTGACAAAACAGGATGAACTTCCTACACCTATCTATCTATGATTACTGCTAGGATAACCCAGCGCCTTCAAAATACCATTTCTTGTCACAATCACAATCTAACAGTTTCGTCTACTGAGTCATTACATCAGTAAAATCACCAAAGCTTCGTGTGTCCTCGATGTCTCACAACCTCACATAGGCAAATTTGAAAAACGAGTTACTTCTTTATCCTTTTTGCAGTGATTCGCTCTTGTCACTAATCTCTAAGTCTTGGAGCATGTCCGCGTATAGTTTTCCAGTATAGTCTGTTGCAAGCGTTGTCCATATTGAGTCCATTATAGTCGCGGCTTTCTTGGCTTCCTGCGCTTCGTCATTCTGATTATTGTTGCCCCTAGGAGACGCAAGGATGTTTCTAATAATGTTTCTCCGCTCCGCTTTATACTTGATATGTGCCATTGAAGCGGTTCCGGATGTCACATTGCAGATTTGATAGACCTCTTCACAGACAGAACTGACGAATGCTTTCATGGACTCAAGTTCTTGTTGGGAGTTTTGATTTGAATTTGATCGAGAGACACTATTTCTCGAACATGTTGGATGGTTGATGTGATTACTGTCAGTCCTTGACCGAATATTGGACCAATCTAATTTCCGTGAGACAACTTGTTGATTTTTTCGCCTCAAGAACGGCTTTACATTCTGCACTGAAGCAATCTGCTTTGGCTGAGAACGTGTACGTGACGACATAACGCTCGATGATTTCGTTTTCTCTTTCTTTCGTGATTTCCTCAAGAGCTTACTTGGCGCTCCAGATGCAAGACCGGGGCTCGAAACTGATTTTTCTGGCGCAACCTCTATTTGACGATTACAATCCGTCGCTTCTTCACTATCGGATTGAGATTCACCCGATTGAGACGATGGAGGAGAGAATACTTGCATGCGAGATCGAGCACTTCTTCGACTATCGTTGCGAATGCTCAAATTTGTAGCATTGAAACGCTGTTTTTGCATCGATTTTTCGCATTGTTGAAATTTACAATCGGTCTGCTGAATACAATTGTCATCTGATGATCCGCTGACTAAAGGCACTACCTCAACCATTCCAATTCCCTGAATGGGATCCCTTACGAGACGTTGGCTCTCCTCTTCCATCGATATGACTGATAAACCCAGCTGTATCTCACCCTGTAAATCAGTAGGAGAAACGATGTGAAACGAAAACCACCGACAAATTGACTGAGCTTCTACAACTTCAGCTGTATCAATTGAAATATCAAGTTGCCCGATCAGGTTACTGGAAGCAGACGTAAGATGAGATGGTCGTAGATATAAAGCGACATTGATATTTTGTTTCTTTGACTTTGATTGAAATTCATCCAGCCTGAGTTCAATGTTCGAAGAAAGGGTCCACGGTAATTGGTTCCTCATAGCGATTTTGGTCGTCTCCAATACTTTAGACTCTTTCAGTGAGATGATATTTCCCGCTTCGTCCAGTATCTGTAATCTCAGCTGAAGAGTGATCACGCCATCATCAAAGCAAGATGAGGTGATGTTACGTGTCGATAAAACGCTTACATGGAGCTCATGTAAAAAGCATTTCGTGATGCCTCGGTCAAAGGGATTCATGCAGGCTGAAATTTCTGTGCTTTCAACCACCTTGTAGTTTTCATCTTCATGATCGCACTTGGGTACTTTGTTGACAATTTTTTCAATTGCGTAAGAGGATGGCTGGTGTGAAGAATCATAAAAAGAGACGGACGTCGTGTTTGTTGAACGGCAGCAAGCTTTTGCTCGCTTTAAGTACATCTGAACACGACTGGTCATTATGTCTATCCGGTTTTTTCGATATGGCCTTACGCTCTGACATTTATTCCTATGTGTACACGATGAGAAGAAAAGATCGGATGCTTCCTGGGCCCCCTTTACAGCGTTGTAGAAAAATGCTTTTGGGGCCGGTGGTGCTTGTACTACGTCGTTGGAAGCAGCGACGAGTTTTTGCAAGGTATCTGCAAGATCTCTTTCTACTTGATCTGGACCATCTGAATCGACAAAATCTTTCCAGACTAGGTGCTTGACTTCGGAAAATGTTTCCGAGGTATCGAGTAATGATGAGATCTTCATGGATGAACCAGAAAACCCTCTTACCAGCAGAGCACCAATCTATTTTAATACCCTATCAGAAAAAGTTTGTGTCTCAGACAGCAACATGTATGCGTCGATGTTATCAGGAATGGTTCCAAATCATTGACTTCTTGACACTGCAAAGATGTTTTGATTACGTAGATATGTGCTGTGCTGAGATATTTTTTATTAGATAGTATTCTGAAATAGATGCACAAAGAGTGATTGATACCTGGCCGGCATTCATATGTATACTATAATTCGTACATGTTGCGCACAATACCATCTTCATCAAAATGAGATATCAATTCGGCATATTAGACGTCAATTTGAGATAAGATGTCAACTATCAAGCAGCTTGGAATCCAGCATTCATCTCGGAAGCCTCTATTGATATCAAATCTGATGCAACGTCGACAGTATCTCAGATAAAATATTAAATTGACTGAAGTTTCACAGGAGGCACATTCTATGATTTCTACATGTCGCTGTGACAGCGGAATCGGCTCTGAGGAAAGATAAGGGGGAATTGCGATCAGTATAGGACCCTATGTACCCTACTACGCACCCTATAGGGGCTTTGAAAAAAAGTCAAATATTGCGTAGTAGAGTGAGGTGCATACGATCTTATTTGCATACCGGATAGAGAGGATAGAAAGACCGTCATGGTGCCGAGTGTATAAAAAAGCTTACCAAAGATAGTAGGCATCAATGCGTTGCCCGGCTGCAAGCAAAGATATTATTCATACATTATTACGCTTGCTTGATGGAGCCATTGTGGTGCCTGTGCTATGAGAATGCCTTACACTTTACATTTTGAAACTCCATTCTCCCTACGGTTCGGCGGCACATCTTTATACTGACGAACCTCCTATCAAAAACATTACATCGTGAGAGAAATAGTTGAGGAAAACACCCGGTCTGGTGCTCAATCAAATCAGATATCAGTACATGTGTTCCAACATCATGCGCTATCTGTCTCGAGTCTTTTATGTATGACACTTTGACAGGAGTCACACAAGCAAATGCTGATCGCTTAGCATTAATACCATAGCGCAATCGATTTTGACTATTGCTCTGATGTAATTCGTTATTAGTCAAGTCATACATGATTCTCAAAGTCCAGATAGAAACTTGTGTCGACTGCTAATTGATGACTATATTCCAGACATCTGATCAAAGAAGGGACGGCAGGCGAGAGAAGCACAGCAGTGTCAACCATTGTATAAGAATCGCGGCATAAAGCCAAAGAAACGCTCAACGATGCAGCCTGATTTGGTCCATGATAAACAATAGGTCCAAACAATAAATTTCCCTGAAGGCTTTGTTGAAAAGTTTCGATGGTTGAATGCTTTAAAACGAACAACGTGGACTAGCATCAGTTACTACGTGATGTGAAGTCCTTTCCAAACCAAGAATATTGCACGAGCTGAATTACAACGACAAAGAGCTTTCCACATATACACGTATCAAATCATTGGCCCAAGTACATCCATGAACGTGTTCAGATCCTTGAATCACATCAGTATGACTACGTCTATTTCCACGTCATCAGTATCAGATTTCTATAATAGATACTTATAACCGGAAAACGCATTCTGCAGATAATGGACTTTTAGGGTCGATGGCTCGTGTCATGAAAGTGTCTTTTTTGGTCGTACGAAATGTGGACAACAGCTTGAGCATTTGTGTATGCCATTTTTCACTCAAGTAGAAAGATCAAGCAATCAAACAATGGATTATACAGTACCGCCTTACTACCAGCCTCATTCTCACGTATGACTATATAGACGATCAACTTAATCTGTTCGCTAAAAGTATTTACCCTGACGATGATTTTGTCAAGTTTACCCATCGAGTACCGGTTTCGTTTATCGCAGAATACTTGTTTGTTACTCGCAATTCTCAAGGCGTTATCTCGAGCTACGATATGTCTCTAGCCAGCATGAGGTCTCTCGGGTCAAGATATGAAAAAGTACAATTGATAGAGAAGAGAATTCAACCCGAGATATCTACTAAAAGCACTCGATTCTTACAAGCAACAAATGCTGAGAAAATACTCTTACGGACATATCAACAAGTCATATACATGGCCAAAATGCAAATTGCCGACAGCAGCTTTGTGGTCATGGTTGATACTGGCTCTTCAGACCTATGGGTGTCATGTTCTTTTGTCAAGAACAGTGGATGTTCTCGCACATGTCCGAAAAACAACATTGTAATTCGGTACGGCTCAGGTGATGTGTGTGTTGTTCCCAAATCTGCGAGGATTAAATTGGGAAGCTTAGAGATCGATGAGTATACTTTTGGCATTGCTCACGGATCTAATGTGCTTGATACGGGGAACATAAGAAGCAAATTACTTGTTGGGGACTCTCAAGGTTTACTAGGACTTGCGTATGGCTCTATATCATCGTACCAAAGCAGAGCTGGACAACTCATCGATTACCTTACATCTTTCTCGATCTTTCTCGGTCAGGAACACAATAATGAATCATTTTTACTTTTGAACGGCGTTGATACTGCATTGATTGAGCAGCAGCGTTGGCAACCATACGTCATCAACCTCAAACGATCAGCTCACTGGACAATAGGAATGACGGGATTCAGAGTTGGAAAAGAAAAGTCGATATTTCCATGCGCCGATGATATACCGTTTTCTGGATCATCATCATCATGTGACACCATTGTTGATACAGGCACGTCCCTTATATACATGCCGAATCTTGTGTACGAGGGGTTTACACGAAATTATCTGAAGCCGATAGGATGCGTGTTAGATGACACATCCTCGACATATATTTGCCCTTCATCGAAAGAGCTTCCACGTCTCGAATTTACTTTCGATAATGCGTCTTTCACTTTGTCGGCTAGTGAGTATAGTTTACCAGCATCACCTTCACATGTCTATATCGAGATACAACCGATCTCAACTTCTATGATCACAGTATCTCCTTTGGATAATAGCTGGATTATTGGGGCCACATTTCTGAGAAAGTATTATTCCTCATATGAAGTTAATAGATCAGTGACATTTTATTGTGAGGCAGGACAATGTGGGAGCAATAATACGATATCAACACCAGCTTTCGGATATCCCACTTCAGGCAGTGATTTGCTTCCCAACACGGGGGCTCTCATGTCACCGGCAACGGTGATGAGAACACTTTATATACTATTGGTAATCTTGGGAGTCGTTGGGATCTTCTCTGTGATACTTTCATGTCTGCGACGTTGTTCATATAAGCGACGTCCGCTTGGTACTAATGGTGAATATGGTGCGAATTACAATGCTGGCTTCACACCCCGACGCATCTGATGATAATATCTGAGGAACTAAACCGCAAGTCGTGCACACTGAGTGAAAAGAACGAACTGGTGTTGCATGTGGTTGAATAAAGAAATCATATTGCTGATTAGTCTACCGCAAGGTTGCGAGTCAAAAATGCAATCTGGTAACAAGGAGTGGTACAGACGTCACGACAAGTAACAAGTGTCTTCTCGTGCCCTTTAGATGGATACATTGCGTTTCTCAACACTTAGACGGGTGGCTGGCGATGAGCAAAAAGCAACAGAAAATCGCTTGTTAAGGGCATCTGACCTCATACGTAATACATGATGCTCCTAAAATTGTTGTGAACTTGCATTAGCCTCAAGTCAACCTCAGGCTCATTTTCTTCCCCAGAAATCGATGACATTGTGTCGCTGCAACCATCCGGAGTGAATATTCGGGCTCGGAAAGCCAGTAAATGCGAGTAGTATGGTGCTGGCACCATCGATACAGATCGAGTGCACCTGGCAAAAGTATAACATAATCGGTAAGTCAGTACTTGTAATTCATCAGCACTGAAGCCAATTTCATCCAGCAATACGTGGTAATGCGTTGGCCTACTAGTGCCCTGTATGCACCCATGGCTCATTAGATAAAAATCGTGCTCAAAAGGATGACAAATCTCAGTATCGACAACTGTGCCAGCTTTGACATTTCCACTACGATCGGTGTCCTTCTGATCCGAAGCAAATAAGCGAGTATTGTGCCGTTTTTGAACGACTAAGAACGTTATTGCCGGCATGTAATCTTTCTCAAGCGATGCACAAGCTGCCCGTATGGCCGTCACTTCATGATTTAATACCATTGAGAACTGTCCTTCGCTGACGCCATCACGATAGAACAGTAGTTGATTGGGTTTCACTCTCGACTCCTTGTAGAAAATCATGAGAAGCTCTTTTGCCATTTCTTGCAAGTTCATGATTTGTTCAACTCTGTGTCCTTGGACACGAAGAGTAGCCGCGTGCTTTATGCAATGACGATCCATAGATGCGATCACAGCTGCAATAGATGGTCGAGACCTCTCACTTACACCAGGGTGAGTTACATCAGCACCAAAGATGATCGTTGGCACTTCCGATACTTTCGGTATAGGATCGCTAATGACCGCATTTTTCCCCCCAAGTTTCGTGTTGACTTTAAGTAGTATATTCGCGATGTATTGTGGACTCGCCCTGTCGATGTGCTTTGCAAGCATGCATTGAGAAGGAATTCCATTCTCGGATGTCCGACAAACGCTTTAATTCTCCGTAAACACCTGCATCTGCGGTCGAATTTATGAGCCAAATAATTTCGGCAGGGGCACGGAATGTTGTTTGCGCTTTATGAAGCGCATCCGGAAACAATTCGCGCACCGTAGAAAAGCGTTGCTGCTGCAATATAATGGGTGGAATCTGTTGTGGCACCTGCATACCTAGCTGTCTCATCTGTTTCACAACTTGAATGAGAAACTTTTTGATCTGGTCGGGACTACAACGACGGGGATCGCACATGCTTATCACAGCCCAGGACGTAAGATGAGCAGACTCGGAAAATGATTTGTTTTTCATTTTCCACGCCCCGTCACGGGGTCGCTCGGTTCCACGGGAGTAAGCCATTTCTGGCTCTGGGAGAATTCGAGCTTGAGCAGTAACCATCGTCGGGTTCACAGTGAGCCCCCACGCCTTCAGAACCGGATCACGACCAAAACCAACATCGCGTACTTTCTGTTCAATTCGGTGCTTGCGATCGTCTGGTTTAGTACAAGTAAAACGGATCATATTTTCAACTTGTCTGTCTGTTATTTTTCGAGGTGTTTTCCGACCAGCAATGATGTGACAGACTTCCAACGGCAAATAATTTTTCTTGTTCATTGCACCAACGTGTAAACAAGGTAGTTCTGGATGCCGTAGCGACTTGTAGTTTTTTGCAAAATATGCTGCAACAGATAATTCCGAGCCAGAATCGTCGTCGAAGAATAAATCTCCTGCAGAAGCTTTTGATAGTCCATTGACCCGAAAGGTACGCTTCATATCGCCTCGATGAGTTACATAAACTTTAAGGCCTTTTACTGCCTTCGAAAAAGCTAAAGTTTGTACTTTATTTAAAGTTCTTGGGAGCGTACGGTCTCTCTGATTCAGCGTTTCGATCAGAAAGTCTAATACACTCATCTCCTTCACAAACGCTGTAGCTGCCAAGTCCAAGTTTAAATCTAGATGATTTTGCGTTGGCCGTAAACTTTAAAAGTGTCCAAACCAAACCTCAGAACCTTCCCCAATATCTTTGGCACCATTATGTGAGTATAAACTTCGACCAACGGATACAAGTCGTGAGCTTGATGTGTGTCGCATTGCGATATCAAGTGCTTGTAGTGCATCATATGGAGTATAATTTAGCTTCCCTTGGAAAAACATTTCAGGCTGATTTGCACTCACTGCCAATTTAGATGCTTCTTTGACTAAGCAATGATACAGTTTCGGTTTAGCCTGATCAGGTAGCTGCAGATTATCGAACTCTTTTTCTGTAAACGGCAATTTCAATACTGTGTAGATATTTTTTCTACAATCGGTCACTACTACTGGAGTAGACATATCAACTTTCAGGCGTGCCCAAAGAGAACTCATTAAGTGGCTGGTCACACTTTTGCTAAGGCCTTCATTCGTAAACTTTTCGTCTTGTAGTGCCATTGACAGATCATAATGGTACAAGCTGACCCCAAAATCAGCAGTGACCTTGTAATGATTCGCATGGATTGAGATTTGTTTACCAAGATGACCGAATCCAGGTCGACGGGGAAGATTCATTTCTAAACTCGAGATAATTTGATCATTATTCGTACCTTCCGTTTCAATGCTGAGTGATCCTAGATCCAGTTGCCCAGTTGTTCTACTTTCTTGGCCTGAAATATCAAGTCTTTCTTTCTGAACGCCTCGCTTGCGCGCCATCGACTCAGTTCCCAAATGAAATTTGCTTTTGGGACGTTGATGAGAGTGGAGATATATCGATGGGTGTGGGAAAGAAAGAATTTCATTACAAATCAATCTCAACTGTCGGTTCTTGTGGATATTAAACGATATTACTTTTATCGTGTTTAAGCTTATAGAGACATAGATCTTGGCTAGTTGAAAACCTGTATCATTACTTGATCACGGTAATAATCCGTATGCTCGATGAAAAAAAAGCATTTGCTATCTGTAACGACAAGAATGGAACCCAGAGATTCTCTAAGCAAAAAAGCAACCCGCCTTGACGACAACGTGCGCAAGAGAAAGAGCGGTGGCTTAATCTATAGCGCTTGAAATAATCAAAATTCGATAGATTGCACAGTCGATAATAGTGGAGCTATGATCGCATGCATGCGATAATTTCATATCTTCACAGTTCTTCAGAGTTCTTCTGAAGAACCTTATCTCTAGTATGATTGATCACAGCAGCATTGAGAAGATTGTTTCTCCGTTGCTATTGCTGACATGACAGAAGAAAAAGTGTTTATATCGTAAGTCATAATCCATCAAACAAGCTCAAACAAAGCATAGACTTGAATCTGTTACTGGCTTATACCATAATTACAGCACATTTTGACCTTGTTCATCTTAGAAACATGACCTTTTTAGGTTTGAGTGAGAACACTCCTACAAAAATGTGGCTTTGTCGGTTTTTTTTAAATTCGATGATTGACTTTGCGACTAAGATATTCCATTTATCTCATTTTTACCGGAGCAAGAAATGCGTCTTACACGCTCGTACTTTCTATTCGACACGTTTTTCATTTAAATCACGATGCGTTCTCACATTGAATGATACCAAACGAAGATAGAAGCAGAAAGCATGGAAAGGATACCCTTTTCACTAGTCAGAAGTTTCAGCCATCAAATCTGTCCACACTAAAGCTCATCAAGAAAATGATACTTTAAAAAGTCGTCTCTGGAGTTCCTCTTGAGAACTTTTGAAAGCACCCCATGGATGCTAATATTGATCACAGTAGCACTAAGAAAACTGTCTATTCGGTACTATTGCTGACATGATAGGAAAAAAAGTATTCATAACGCGAGTCATAATCCTTCAAACAAGCTCAAACAAAGCATGGACTTGAATCTGTTAGTGGTTTAGATCAAAATTACAACACTTTTTGACCTTGTTTATCTTATAAACATGAACTGTGTAGGTTCGAATGAGAACACTCCTACAAAAATATGGCTTTGTCGGTTTTTTTCTAAGTTCGATGGTTGACTCTGTGACTAAGATATTCCATTTATGTCATTTTTATCGAAGCAAGAAATGCGTCTGACACGCTAGTACTTTTTATACGACACATTTTTTGTTTCACTACAGGAAAGTTCTCACATTGAATGATATCAAACGGAGATAGAAGCAGAAAGAATGAAAACGATATTCTTTTTTACTACTGAGAAGTTTCGGCAATCAAATCTGTCCACACTAAAAATCATCAAGAAAATGATACATTAAAATCGTCTCTGGAGTTCCTCCCGAGAAGTTTTGAAAGCACCTGATGAATGCTAATATTGATCACAGTAGCACTAAGAAAACTGTCTATCCGGTACTATTGCCGACATGACAGGAAAAAAAGTATTTATATAGCGAGTCATATTCTTTCAAACAAGCTCAAACAAAGCATGGACTTGAATCTGTTAGTGGTGTAGATCAAAATTACAACACTTTTTGACCTTGTTTATCTTATAAACATGAACTGTGTAGGTTCGAATGAGAACACTCCTACCAAAATTGGGCTTTGTCGGTTTTTTTTTTAAGTTCGATGGTTGACTCTATGACTAAGATATTCCACTTATGTCATTTTTCTCGAAGCAAGAAATGCGTCTGACACGCTAGTACTTTTTATACGACACATTTTTTCGTTTCACTACCGGAACGTTTTCACATTGAATGATACCGAACGGAGATAGAAGCGGAAAGAATGAAACGATAATCTTTCTAACTAGTCAGAAGTTCCGACCATCAAATTAGTGCCCAGTAAGTCAACATCGTCCTTGGAGTTCCTCTTGAGAACTTTTTAAAGTTTCTCATGGATGCTTATATTGATCACAGTAGCACTAAGAAAACTGTCTATCCGGTACTATTGCTGACATGATAGGAAAAAAAGTATTCATAACGCGAGTCATAATCC
This sequence comes from Albugo candida, assembly GCA_905220665.1. Classification (NCBI taxonomy): domain Eukaryota; phylum Oomycota; class Peronosporomycetes; order Albuginales; family Albuginaceae; genus Albugo; species Albugo candida. The sequence continues at coordinate 231,733 of CAJNAR010000023.1, forward strand.
TTCAAACAAGCTCAAACAAAGCATGGACTTGAATCTGTTAGTGGTTTAGATCAAAATTACAACACTTTTTGACCTTGTTTATCTTATAAACATGAACTGTGTAGGTTCGAATGAGAACACTCCTACCAAAATTGGGCTTTGTCGGTTTTTTTTTTAAGTTCGATGGTTGACTCTATGACTAAGATATTCCACTTATGTCATTTTTCGAAGCAAGAAATGCGTCTGACACGCTAGTACTTTTTATACGACACATTTTTTGTTTCACTACAGGAACGTTCTCTCACATTGAATGATATCAAACGGAGATAGAAGCAGAAAGAATGAAAACGATATTCTTTTTTACTACTGAGAAGTTTCGGCAATCAAATCTGTCCACACTAAAGCTCATCAAGAAAATGATACATTAAAATCGTCTCCGGAGTTCCTCCCGAGAACTTTTGAAAGCACCTCATGGATGCTAATATTTATCACAGAAGCACTAAGAAAACTGTCTATTCGGTACAATTGCTGACATGATAGGAAAAAAAGTATTTATATCGCGAGTCATAATCCTTCAAACAAACTCAAACAAAGCATTGACTTGAATCTGTTAGTGGTTTATATCAAAATTACAACACTTTTTGACCTTGTTTATCTTATAAACATGAACTGTGTAGGTTCGAATGAGAACACTCCTACCAAAATATGGCTTTGTCGGGCTATTTTTTAAGTTCGATGGTTGACTCTGTGACTAAGATATTCCATCTAAGTCATTTTTATCGCAGCAAGAATTGCCTCTGATACGCTCATACTTTTTATACTACACGTTTCTCGTTTCACTACCGGAACGTTTTCACATTGAATGATACCGAACAAAGATAGAAGCGGAAAGAATGAAACGATAATCTTTCTAACTAGTCAGAAGTTCCGACCATCAAATTAGTGCCCAGTAAGTCAACATCGTCCTTGGAGTTCCTCTTGAGAACTTTTTAAAGTTTCTCATGGATGCTTATATTGATCACAGTAGCACTAAGAAAACTGTCTATCCGGTACTATTGCTGACATGATAGGAAAAAAGTATTTATATCGCGAGTCATAATCCTTCAAACAAGCTCAAACAAAGCATGGACTTGAATCTGTTAGTGGTTTAGATCAAAATTACAACACTTTTTGACCTTGTTTATCTTATAAACATGAACTGTGTAGGTTCGAATGAGAACACTCCTACAAAAATATGGCTTTGTCGGGTTTTTTGGACTTCGATGGTTGACTCTGTGACTAAGATATTCCATCTATGTCATTTTTATCGAAGCAAGAAATGCGTCTGACACGCTCGTATTTTTTATACGACACATTTTTTGTTTCACTACAGGAACGTTCTCACATTGAATGATATCAAACGGAGATAGAAGCAGAAAGAATGAAACGATATTCTTTTTTACTACTGAGAAGTTTCGGCAATCAAATCTGTCCACACTAAAAATCATCAAGAAAATGATACATTAAAATCGTCTCTGGAGTTCCTCCCGAGAACTTTTGAAAGCACCTCATGGATGCTAATATTGATCACAGTAGCACTAAGAAAACTGTCTATTCGGTACAATTGCTGACATGATAGGAAAAAAAGTATTATATCGCGAGTCATATTCCTTCAAACAAGCTCAAACAAAGCATTGACTTGAATCTGTTAGTGGTTTATATCAAAATTACAGCACTTTTTGACCCTGTTTATCTGAGAAACATGAACTGTGTAGGTTCGAATGAGAACACTCCTACCAAAATATGGCTTTGTCGGGTTTTTTTAAGTTCGATGGTTGACTCTGTGACTAAGATATTCCATCTAAGTCATTTTTATCGCAGCAAGAATTGCCTCTGATACGCTCATACTTTTTATACTACACGATTCTCGTTTCACTACCGGAACGTTTTCACATTGAATGATACCGAACGGAGATAGAAGCGGAAAGAATGAAACGATAATCTTTCTAACTAGTCAGAAGTTCCGACCATCAAATTAGTGCCCAGTAAGTCAACATCGTCCTTGGAGTTCCTCTTGAGAACTTTTTAAAGTTTCTCATGGATGCTTATATTGATCACAGTAGCACTAAGAAAACTGTCTATCCGGTACTATTGCTGACATGATAGGAAAAAAAGTATTCATAACGCGAGTCATAATCCTTCAAACAAGCTCAAACAAAGCATGGACTTGAATCTGTTAGTGGTTTATCTCAAAATTACAGCCCTTTTTGACCTTGTTTATCTTATAAACATGAACTGTGTAGGTTCGAATGAGAGCACTCCTACCAAAATATGGCTTTGTCGGTTTTTTTTTAAGTTCGATGGTTGACTCTGTGACTAAGATATTCCATCTATGTCATTTTTCTCGAAGCAAGAAATGCGTCTGACACGCTAGTACTTTTTATACGACACATTTTTTGTTTCACTACAGGAAAGTTCTCACATTGAATGATATCAAACGGAGATAGAAGCAGAAAGAATGAAAACGATATTCTTTTTTACTACTGAGAAGTTTCGGCAATCAAATCTGTCCACACTAAAGCTCATCAAGAAAATGATACATTAAAATCGTCTCCGGAGTTCCTCCCGAGAACTTTTGAAAGCACCTCATGGATGCTAATATTTATCACAATAGCACTAAGAAAACTGTCTATTCGGTACAATTGCTGACATGATAGGAAAAAAAGTATTTATATCGCGAGTCATATTCCTTCAAACAAACTCAAACAAAGCATTGACTTGAATCTGTTAGTGGTTTATATCAAAATTACAACCCTTTTTGACCCTGTTTATCTGAGACACATGAACTTTGTAGGTTCGAATGAGAACACTCCTACCAAAATATGGCTTTGTCGGTTTTTTTTAAGTTCGATGGTTGACTCTGTGACTAAGATATTCCATCTAAGTCATTTTTATCGAAGCAAGAATTGCCTCTGACACGCTAGTACTTTTTATACGACACATTTTTTGTTTCACTACAGGAACGTTCTCACATTGAATGATACCAAACGAAGATAGAAGCAGAAAGAATGAAAACGTTATTTTTTTCACTACTCAGAAGTTTCGGCAACCAAATCTGTCCACACTAAAAATCGTCAAGAAAATGATACATTAAAATCGTCTCCGGAGTTCCTCTTGAGAACTTTTGAAAGCACCTCATGGATGCTAATATTTATCACAGTAGCACTAAGAAAACTGTCTATTCGGTACAATTGCTGACATGATAGGAAAAAAAGTATTTATATCGCGAGTCATATTCCTTCAAACAAGCTCAAACAAAGCATTGACTGGAATCTGTTAGTGGTTTATCTCAAAATTACAGCCCTTTTTGGCCTTGTTTATCTTATAAACATGAACTGTGTAGGTTCGAATGAGAACACTCCTACCAAAATATGGCTTTGTCGGGTTTTTTTTAAGTTCGATGGTTGACTCTGTGACTAAGATATTCCATCTAAGTCATTTTTATCGAAGCAAGAATTGCCTCTGACACGCTAGTACTTTTTATACGACACATTTTTTGTTTCACTACAGGAACGTTCTCACATTGAATGATACCAAACGAAGATAGAAGCAGAAAGAATGAAAACGTTATTTTTTTCACTACTCAGAAGTTTCGGCAACCAAATCTGTCCACACTAAAAATCGTCAAGAAAATGATACATTAAAATCGTCTCCGGAGTTCCTCTTGAGAACTTTTGAAAGCACCTTATGGATGCTTATATTGATCACAGTAGCACTAAGAAAACTGTCTATCCGGTACTATTGCCGACATGACAGGAAAAAAAGTATTTATATCGCGAGTCATATTCCTTCAAACAAACTCAAACAAAGCATTGACTTGAATCTGTTAGTGGTTTATATCAAAATTACAACCCTTTTTGACCCTGTTTATCTGAGACACATGAACTTTGTAGGTTCGAATGAGAACACTCCTACCAAAATATGGCTTTGTCGGGCTTTTTTTAAGTTCCATGGTTGACTCTGTGACTAAGATATTCCACTTATGTCATTTTTATCGAAGCAAGAAATGCGTCTGACACGCTAGTACTTTTTATACGACAAATTTTTTGTTTCACTACAGGAACGTTCTCACAGTGAATGATACCAAACGGAGATAGAAGCAGAAAGAATGAAAACGTTATTTTTTTCACTACTCAGAAGTTTCGGCAACCAAATCTGTCCACACTAAAGCTCATCAAGAAAATGATACATTAAAATCGTCTCCGGAGTTCCTCTTGAGAACTTTTGAAAGCACCTCATGGATGCTAATATTTATCACAATAGCACTAAGAAAACTGTCTATTCGGTACAATTGCTGACATGATAGGAAAAAAAGTATTTATATCGCGAGTCATATTCCTTCAAACAAACTCAAACAAAGCATTGACTTGAATCTGTTAGTGGTTTATCTCAAAATTACAGCCCTTTTTGACCTTGTTTGTCTTATAAACATGAACTGTGTAGGTTCGAATGAGAACACTCCTACCAAAATATGGCTTTTGTCGGGTTTTTTTTAAGTTCGATGGTTGACTCTGTGACTAAGATATTCCATCTATGTCATTTTTCTCGAAGCAAGAAATGCGTCTGACACGCTAGTACTTTTTATACGACACATTTTTTGTTTCACTACAGGAACGTTCTCACATTGAATGATACCAAACGAAGATAGAAGCAGAAAGAATGAAAACGTTATTTTTTTCACTACTCAGAAGTTTCGGCAACCAAGAT